>OY856187.1:359242484-359339659 GCA_963693315.1 Diogma glabrata | reverse complement strand
TTTATCACTTAAACCGTAAAACAGGTGTATATATTCTAATGATAGTGACTGCGGTTCCTCATTCACCGCAGATGTGATTGCTTCCTATAGCTTTTTAAATCTACCGGCTTAATATACAATTGCAAAGGTTCTCTAAGCCTTTTTTAAAAACCTTCAAAGCCATTTTTATCGTTTATAGACTTGATGGCCGTTGTAAACGCGTCTCCCTGATTTGAGACCATTGTGGCATTGATTTCTGCCACTAAGTTTCTGCTATGAACTTCCCACCTGACATATAACGCTACCGTTCAAAGTAAGGGCGATGCCCCCCCCCCCCCAAAAAGTTAGATTAAAAAAGTAAGTGTCACTCGTACGACCCCCGTTGGCTGGGTAGTTTAGAAAATATAGATAAATCTATTTCAGATTCCAATTCAAATTAAGTACTCAATTTACAAGCAAAATTCAAATGCAAATTAATTCCTAAATCGGCTATAAAAGTTCACCAACTAAAAAATGTAAATAAATGACTAAGCCGAAAATTTAATGGCCTCCTGATTTCCAAAATTGTTGTAAATTCCATAATTAATAAATTTTGTAGAGTTGTTGTATAGAACCTCCAAAATTGTGCGAGCAGCTCTCGCAAATTTTAGCGGTGTAGGCTTCTGGCAAGGTCGTCAACATATGTAGTAGTTGTGCTCCGGTCACTTCAAGTTATTTCACCAAAGAATAATTAATGACAAAAAGAAATTAAATTTTTCTTATTTTCACTTATTTTCTTATTTTCAAACAATGAGAATTTATCTTAATTTTAATAAAACATTTCAGGAGCTACTGATGTTTTGGCTACCAAACAATAACTTTTTTCCGATCTATGTCGCAAGGTCGAACATTCCATGTAAATTTTCTTTGTGGTCTACGTGACCAAATTGCACTCTTGTATTTTTTTAAAACAAACTTAAATCCATCATACAATGTAGTGTGTAAAATATAACTTTTGTTATGAAGTCAAATAACTTTTTCGGCAAACGGCTGTAAAATTTAACTTTACAGCCGCTTGGGGGAAGGGTAAAGTCTTACTTTTATGACATATAACGCAATTTTTTACTTTTTTTGAAATTGAAAATGAAATTTTTTATGAAATTACGAATTAATAAATGTTGAACAAGATCAAAATATGTGTTAGTTTTTCAAACAAATTGTATAACTATGACAACAAAAAATAACAAATATTTTGATTATTATTTCATAATCCAAATGAAATTTTGAATTGAAAGGTTACTTTTATAAAAAAAATTATTTTTTAAATAATTTATACAAATTTAAATGTGTTTTACTTTTTTGGGCGTAACTATGACGATAGAATAAATAATTTTGATGTCTTAATTTCATATTTATAAAAAATTTAAACGTTTGCCGAAAAAATAGTATATTTAAGTCGGTGCTAAAGTGACTTTTTGTGTTTCGTCTACAATTGTCAAACTATAGACTCAACACAAAAAAGTGTCACTTTAGCTCCTAATTAAATAATATACTATTATGTTTACTCAATTAATTTAACAGGAATTTCTTTTAAAATAAGAAATTGGATATGCTTACAATGTATAGCGCGATCGTACACTGGATACGTAAAATGTATACTAGTTTCGAGTTGTGATAAACTAGTTAAGTAAACTGAAATGGCGGACTAGTCACCTATTGATACCAAGTAAAAAAATTAAAAGGAAACGAGTATTAAAACTTGTGTGACGCAACGAATCAATCAACTTGCAATTGGATACGAACTTGTTATCCAACAACAATAGTACATTCATTATAAACCGAGGTGATAAAGTTAATTTTCTACATTGAGGTGAATATTAATTCGCGAGAAACGAAGTTTCGAGCGAATTAAGAACCGAAATGGAGAAAATTTTCTTCACCGAGGTTTATATTCTATTTTTTTTACTACTTGATATTAAAAATGCACTAAAACTCTTAATTATTCACAAAATAAAATGTCAATCAATAAGCAAATGCTGAATAACTAAAAATTTTGATTTCGTGAAACATTTGGTGCGTTCACCCGACGTCAACAGTTGAGAAGTTGAGAAAACAACAGCGTTCAGCCGACCCGTTGACTTTACGCTGGATATCAGCAGTTGAGAGTTTCTTGAAGCGGGGTTTATTTCTGCTTTCCAACTCCTCTTTTGCTTTGACATGCGCAGAACTGATGTATTTTGACATTATACATGAATATACATTATAAATATAATTATAAATATAATTAAATTATAATAAAATATAATTAAATTAAAATATAATCAAATAAATATAATTATAATATAATTATAAATTTTGAGGTTATGTGGAACAATTGTTATAAGTAGTAAACTTCAAAAAACAACGCTGTAAATCAACAATGCGTTCACTAGTCTTACAACTGCTAACTCCGAACTGTTGAGAGCTTGAAGTCAGCTGCTGATGTCGGGTGAACGCACCCATTGTTTATCATATTATTGGATTTCATTGGATATTTATTATTCAGGGCTGCTTAGATAGAATTTTATTTTCAATTAATTTTCTTAAAACTACAGAAAAATCACAATTAAACTACATTAAACTACATAAAAATCACATATTAAAAAATATTGCTTTTCTATTCGCCTACATATTAAAGTGGTACTTTATTACTGTGATTTGCGGCCGTAAAGTGTCACTTTTTAACCATATATTTTGTTCTCATAGTTACGTCCAAAAAAGTAAAAAACATTTGTATTTGTTTAAATTCTATAAAAAACAGAAATTTTCATCAAAGCAACCTTTAAAATCCAAAATTTCATTATCCAATTAAATTTATTGTTATTATTTGTTGTCATAGTTATATACAATTATGTTGAAAAAATAACAAATATTTTGTCAAAGGTTACTTGTTCAAAATACATATTTTCATTTCAAAATTTATGCAACATTATAACTTTGATTTAGAATAAACAATTTTTTAAAATATTTTGCTAGCAGCGAATAAAAAATAGAATATGACGCACGGACGTAAGCTATTTTGCACTTAATGTGGGTGCAAATCTCGGCTAGCACCTCGATTTGCAAACTCCATACACGTCCAAAATCTTTAGCTTTACGTCCTTGCATCATAATGTACTATTATTTGTTTATGACATGAAATTGAAAATCTATTCAATTTTGATGAGCCAAATTTAGAATTTTTTTAGTCAACAACTCACAACTAAACTAAATTTCAACAGAATTCTGTTTTTACCATGAATTAAAATTTTAAATAAACTAACCTAGTTGCCTTGGAAATCAAACAACTGTCTAAAGTTTTCCATTTGAATAAAGGTTACAACTTGTAATCGTGAAGTTGACTTCATTATTTATTATTATTAGAATAAAATCAAAACGCTTATTATTTTTTAATTTATTATTATTTTTTTTAGGAAGAAACTAAAAAAATTCAAAGATGAACTCAGTTTAACAAACGAACAAAAGTTATATTTTCATTACTTACCAAGGTGCTAAAATACTTATTATTAAGTGTGGGGAATAATTATTAGTAACCGTAGCTGATAAATAGCTATTTATGTACCAAGGGCGTTGTGTAGGTTATTGCGCCCGGAAAGCGACGTAATCTAGCCCGAGGGGCTCTGGCCCGAGGAATGGATGTCGCTTGATGAGCGTAATACCCAGTAACGCCAGTGGTGCCAGGTGCATACAAGATTTTATACTTCATTTAATAAGCTAAAAACTAAGAAAGAATTTGATTTGTTAGTCTATATTGATATGCGAAAAAATACAAATGTATCCTTGTATGCCAAGAAAATAAATATTTTGAAGTTTTAAATAATTATTTGTTGTTTGTACGTTGCTATGTAAACAAATTCTCTTAAATTTTGTAGCGCAAGACAAAAACATTGTATGACGTTTAATAGTAGATTTTTCAACAAGTGGTGAAAACGTCTCTTTTTGCGTGACTGGATAGTTTGTCCACAAGACGCGACAGCGTCGAGTGGAATAAGTTCAGGAACGCAAAAAGGTTTTTACTACGCGTAGAAAACGCTATTTTTGCTGCGCTTGTAAATATAAATGATAATATTTACAAATTCTCCTACTAAAAACTTACAATATGACATAACTAATTTTGACAGTGGAAACCGAAATAGCAATATTGTATTTATATATAATTTTAACATTGTTAAATTTTTTTTTTATTGTATGCCAGCCTTCGCCTACAGATAGAAGACAATAGCATATAGTTCGAAGGTATAAATTTAATTTTGCAAACACATAACTTTAAAAAACTATCTTTTCAAAGGTAAATCGTATAAATTATATATGATCATTCTACATTCCAAAATCCATTTTAGTCCAAGTAAAACATTAAATTTTTTCTCTAACCTTTATTTTTTTTTTTTTTATTAATTAGTTAGACATGTTTAGCACACTAAATATGAAATATTCATTATTGAGACTCTTTGAATATCCGAAGATACCATGTCAACTATAAAGGAAGGAGATGAGGAAAATGGAAGGAATGGGGATATAGGGATAACTATACTAATTTTTTCAAATGATGATGGACATTTTCTTTAAATGCCTGAATGGAAAATTCATCGGGAAATACAGAGCAAGGCAATGAGTTCCATAATTTGGCCACTCTATTAAAATAGTCGTTTTGGAAGGACACAGTTCTACAACGAGGTATTTGTACAACAAATGGATGGGATAACTCTGCAGCTCTTGTTTGACGACTATACTTATTTGATTTATTATTTAATAAAATTTTAAAACATTCAACATTTAAATTATATTTAATCATCTCTTAATCATCTCATCTTATATTTATATTTTTTACATCTCCAAGCAAATATTTAATCTTCTCCGTGATCTTAAACCTTAAACCGTTCTCACCTCTATTCAAGATCAAACGCGCCAGATTTAAGAGGTAGTAGACCGCACTTATGACAGTACTACTAATGAATACTGAAAATTTTGGAGAAATCGAAGGTATCAACTATCACACCCTCATACAAAGTGTCCAACTTTAACAAAAATTACTCAACATATCCTTTTTGTATAATAATAATTGAACTTTCTATTAATTGATATTTGTTATTATTTATTTCTTTGTAAAAATAAAACATTTTATGAATCGGCATTTTGGTGATATCTTTACGGTAAGCTCCTGAAGCTATTTAGGCTATCTTTATTCTTTACCTAGCAGTCCGTATGTGTGTTTTTTTGTTGCACGAAGCCAGATGGAACGTTTCATGAAATTTATTTGAAACCTTACTTTCCAAGTGACACCTGCTCTTTAACCTGTAAAACGATCTCGTTTGCTCATAATTCTGTAGTATCCCGCGGTGCAAGCAATTCCTTCGCAGAAAGCTGGTTGAGCATAGCTGTACGCTCTCGTTGTATATAGTGTTATGTTGTTTCAGTGTTTATACGCAATCTTAAGCATAACTGTTCGTCGTTCATCTTATCTCAGTCGTTTTAATGGCTATGTATCTGCTGTCTTTTGAGCTTAGCATAAACTGCATGAGTCCTTGTGCAGTGATTGATTCTTTAGCATCCTTACCAATATTTTTTCCAAACCTGCAAACCTCAAAACCTGTGTCTCAAACCTGCCGCAGTCGTCTAACTTTAACACGTTCTCTGCGTTTTAGACATTTCCCTTACAGCAGAGACTAGAGTTGTGTATTTTGCGATAAAATCTTTATCGGCATTTCCCGAAATTTCCGATTCGGGACTTCTCGAAATAATGTTAATTTCAATTCTTGAGATTAAAAACTCCAGAGTTCTTGAGATAGCGATAACAATTTTAAAAATTTGTTCATTTAAAGTTCTTTAAATCAGTGTAAACAAATGCTAAAAAATATGATTTTTGTTTTTTACTTAAAACAACAGAAATAATTCAAAAAAATTTTTATAATTATATTTCGCCCATCTACAGATTTAAGGTAATTTTTTGTTTTTTATTAAACCCATAATTGTGTGCGTTATTAGTTTTAGTAAATTAAAATAAACAGCTTTTAATGTTAATCTGTTGCGCTCAAGTTGCGCAACACAATAAAACCTTTTATTTTATTGAATTAAACTCGGAAATAAATTTTTTATTTTACAAATAATTAGATTGCATTACTTCGGTCTGAAAAACCTAAGTATTTTAATATCGATCCAAAGGTAAAAATCTTACCTCCACTTTTTGGCGTTTTTCGATGTTTTATGTCATAACGATTCTAAAATTTACGTCTGTCTACCGGCCGGCCGTCACAACCGACGAAAACAAGAAAAGTACTGGAGCAGTTTCAAATTTTTGTTTTCTAGAAATAGGTTATGTTGATGGTAAGAGCCAAATGGACGATGGGTTCAATAACTGTACCGGAAATGTGTCAAAAAAATCATTAAGTGTGTGCCGACAGAAGTGAAAACTTAAATCTGTGAAATAGCTGTGTTTTTTGTCTGTCTTCCAATTATTGTAGCATTGCAAATTAAAATTTCAGAATGTTTAAATTAAAATCATTAAAATTATTCTGGGTTTCACATCTATCAGCATTCCAAGCAACTATTACATACATTTTTATATCTTCTATAACAATAATAATAATATATAATATAATAATAATAAAATAAAGTGTTTGTCTGTCTGCGTGCGCTCTCCAGCGAAATCTGTAGCACACAGGAGTCTCAAATTTTGCCAGGAGAAGGCCATTAACAGGTACTAATGCACCTCGGAGCCGAAATTTTAATATTTAATTTATTTTTTTAAATTAATAATTTAAATTTTCCGATATATTTAACCATATGCCTAAATGTATATTATATTTTATACATAAATTTTTCAACTTTCACTCAGTTATCTTTGATCGATTTTTTTCCGCAAAACAGAATTACTATTCAAATGGAAAATTAAAGTTGACAAACAAATTCATTTACATAGATGAAAATTATATACATTTATATATTTATTATATACATACAATTATATGCATCCAATACATTACGTTGCGAATAATACTTCTAATTTACAACAAACATGTTCTTGGTTTGGTGTATATACATATGTAATACATATTTCATTTGCTTTATACATATATATTAGACTGGTCGTTAAAAACTAAATTTTCCGAGACGCCCCCTAGAAAATTCTTTGTGGTCAAAAAACCACAACGGCATTATTTTCTTTTTTTTAAATCAAAAGAACACGTGCCGCAAAATCGTCGAAGTTGATTTTTTGAAAAATTCGTAGATTTTTTCAAATATCTCATAAAATATGCAGATGTCAAAAAAAATTACATGGATCATTTTTGTAGGAAATTTAATATTCTACAAAAAAGGTCCAAGTCATTTTTTCCCGAAAACGTATAGTTCTCATGATATTTTGAAAATGAACTTGTAAGTTTTCGTAATTTTTAAGAAACATAAAAAATAAAGATGACGAAAAAGTTCTAATTTTCTTCTTATGCTATAGAATGAAATGTATAAAAAAATAATCGTGACAAAAAGAATCAAAATTAGTACTTTTTCGTCGAAATTTTCATCATTTGGTTTTACGGGTTTCGAAGAATTTCAAGTTTTATTTCAAAATATCATCAGAAACATAGGTTTTAGGAAAAAAATGACCTGGACCTTTTTTGTAGAGAATTAAATTTCCTACAAAAAAAATTTTGTAATTTTTTTGACATCTGCATATTTTATGAGATATTAACAATTTATCAAAAATAAACTTCGATGATTTTGCGGCCCGTGTTCTTTTGACTTTAAAAAAAAAAATAGTGCCGTTGTGGTTTTTTGACCACAAAGAATTTTTCTAGGGGGCATCTCGCAAAATTTAGTTTTTAACGACCAGTCTAATATATATATATATATATATATATATATATATATATATATATATATATATATATATATATATATATATATATATATATATATATATATATATATATATATATATATATATATATATATATATATATATATATATATATATATATATATATATATATATATATATATATATATATATATATATATATATATATATATATATATATATATATATATATATATATATATTATATATATATATATATATATATATATATATATATATATATATATATATATATATATATATATGGGCCCATTTTCAAAATTTGCTTACATTTGCTGTCCCAGAGGTAAAAATAGAAATATTTAACATAAAGTAATCTTTAAAATAAAATTAAACAGTGTTTTACATAGCGGAGACTGTGTTTAATATTTGTAGCCTAAAAAAATAAAAAAAAAATTAAAATGTTTTAAGAAATAAAAGATTTTAAATGTAAAAGTTTGGAAAAATGCTTGTCCCCTTCAAGTTTTATGAAATTTGACTCTTGTTTTTGTTAAATAATTCAGCTTTTTAAAATAAACAGTTTTGTTTATTTTAAATATAATCTATATATATTGAACATTTTTAATAAAAAATTAATTAAATGATTTTGTATTTTATGATATTAGTAAAAAAAGGATGTCTCTCACTTTTTGTCAAGTCCGTTACCATGTAATTAATTTGACAATAAATAGTTCAAATTTTTATCACCAGAAGACAGCACATATACAGAATTATTGCTAAACTAGTCAAGCATCTTTTTTAGCCATTTTGGATTCTTCGGTCCAGAAGAATTGCAGTAGTGTTAAGAATAGGATTTCTTCAAGGCTGGTATTTTTATTCTTTGTCAAGTCTGTTACCATTATTTTTGACACTAACGTAGTATTTTTTATACTTTTTCAATTTGATATTATTTATTGGATAGGTTTTAAAGGTGATTCTATTTTTCCCTAATAATTATTTTTTGCAGATCTGGCTTTTTTTTAGTGTTTTAGTGTTAATGTCAAGTCCGTTACCATGTGGTTGGTAACGAACTTGACAGAATATAAGAAACTGACAAATAAATTATCACTAGTTTACAAGAAAAATCTCCCTAAATAAAACCCAACTTCTCTTATAGATTTTGATCTGCTGAACACGGAAATCATATTAATTTTTTTTAGGTTAGCTCTTGTTTTTTAGATATTCGCGGAAAACCAATTTTTTCTTTGAACTAAAAGGTTATTCCGGTTTTTGGATCGCATATTTTACAAAACAAACAAATTTAATATACTAATGATACAAATGCATAGTAAAAATACTAACAAACATTTTGAGCGATTTTTTGTAAAAATCCATCAAGGATTCTGGAAGTTACACTCAAAAAAAAGTTGAAAAAAAATCAAAAATTTATGTTTTTTTAAAATTTTCCATATTCAACGCCAAAAATTGTGAACGAACAATGATTGCAAATAATTTTAATTTCTTGAAGCCTGTAGTTAATAGTCAATATTCTTTCTTTTAAGTTTAAAAAACACGAATTTTGGTGCAGGATGCACCAAGTTATTCAGGTCTTCCCAAAAAAAGTCAAAACTAAAAATTTGGGGAAAAAATGTTTACTTAGAATAATTTAAATTCTGCAACATAATTGATTTATATATAGTCGTTATACAGATTTTGGAGTTAAAATTGCAAGTTATGGTCAAAAGCTGGTGGTTACACAACGTTACAACGTTAAATGAACATTTTCTCTATTGTACCATCTTAAATGTGTTAAGTTGCAGTTGACAAAACTATTTTTCGGCATCCACGGTGTTTATCTTCGTAGTAGTTTTTTTGTAAAAAAACACACGGTCTCAGCTTCTGTTTTTAATTTTTAAGATTTATTTAATTAATATTTCGCCTAATTGGCATCATCAGAATTTTAATTTTTTAATTTAATAATTTTCTCACATTATATAAAATGAGCGGCAAATTGAATGGTTTTAAATTTAAAAATCGTTTGTTTAATTAAGTTAGTGTTTATCTTCATTCAATTTTATGCCAAAGTAATGAAGGTATGCAATTCTTATATATGAAGTGATTTTTTTAGCAGAATGTATTATGCAAATTTCACAAATAAAACAAAATAAAATTGGATTATTTTACACTAGAAAATTCTTGAGACGCCATTCAAATAAATTTAACTTTACATTTTACTATTTTAAAAGAATTCTTAGCTGATGTTTGAGAACGACTGAGCTTGTAAAATATTTTTGACGATACGGCACAAAAAATACATAAACGCGGTTGAAATAAGGAAAACTCAAAATAGCTCGCAGTTTTTTTTTTCGAAAATCGGTATAACAGCATGTAAGTATTGATTTGAAAAATATTATTAAAGTACATTAGTAACGATTTTGACATTTGGTAAAGGTTTTAGTCAAATCCGTTACCAAATGTCAAATCCGTTACTGCATAGTTTTCAAGGGTATTCATATATTAATTAACTTTTTTTTATCTTTTAAATTGCCAATTCTCTTTCAACCAAGAAAGACAAATATAATCCAAATGAAAGTAAATACTTTGAATAAATATATACTTGCTTTATTTAGAAAATTTCTTCAAAATAATGTAATATTTTAAACTTCTAGGGTAATTTTTGCCTCCAATTTTAATTTAAAAAAAGCAAAACTGATCGGCTGCCTGTTTTCAACTTTGGGAATATAAATCACCTTAAAGCAAGCTGATTTTGAAAATTAAAATTTTTTTTAATGTGAGAATTTTTACGATTTGTGTATGGTAACGGACTTGACAATTTGGTATGTAGTCCAAGTTGCGACAGCATCTACATGCTAAATTATACAAAAAAGTGTACAACTATCTACTTCTCTATATAGTCCCCAACCTTGGTCTTAGCACCTGTAATTATTTTTAAATGAAATGTTAGTTTTTTTTTTTTTTTATTTTTAATCTGAAATGTAAGCGTTTGGTGAAAATGGCCCATATATATATATATATATATATATATATATATATATATATATATATATATATATATATATATATATATATATATATATATATATATATATATATATATATATATATATATATATATATATATATATATATATATATATATATATATATATATATATATATATATATTATATATATATATATATATATATATATATATATATATATATATATATATATTTATATATATATATATATATATATATATATATATATATATATATATATATATATATATATATATATATATATATATATATATATATATATATATATATATATACATATATATATATATATATATATATATATATATATATATATATATATATATATATATATATATATATATATATATATATATATATATATATATATATATATATATATATATATATATATATATATATATATATATATATATATATATATATATATATATATATATGTTATACATGTTCAAAATATAGAAAATGGGCGTTTCTTTTCCTCTTTTTAGAAACAATGATGCAGCAAGTTTTTGCAATGGAACCGTTGAATTGAAGAATAGGATTATGAACAATAATATCAAAGCTTAATAATATCAAAGTGTTTTACTTATTAAGAAAAATAGGCGTCCCCATTAATTTCAAAAACAAACAAACCATGTAGGTTATTTGAAGAAATCGGTAAAATATATGCAAATATGTTAACAAATGAAGTGATTTGACTGGTTTTAGATTAGTATATAAGTCTGAATTTATAAATGATATTATTCTGATTTTTATTATTTTCTGCACACAAACTTTTTTATATGCGTAGCAACGTACGCCGGGTCCTGCTAGTTTAAAATAATCAAAACATATCATAGAAAAATTTGCGTCTATCAACACCTTAGAAAGCATGAATTGTTGTGGGACCTTGTTCTTAAAAGTTTTTATGTGTTGTTGTGACATACCTTGTAATTTCTACTACCAAACACATTTTATTTTTAAAAAAAATAGCGTATCATCAAAGAATATTCCATAACTTAGAGTAAGGGATGGTATAGTTGATTGAAAATACTTCATCCGCTAGCACCCCTAAGATATCACTTTGGCTAATGAGATTGCACTGCTATTGCCAGTGGTATTCGATATCACAAGATAACTCATATGCCAATAGCAGGGACTAGAGTACGCGTGGTTGTCACACCCATAGATCAACAATTTTAAATTTTACAAATTTTCCTGCGGAAAGCTAAGTAACTTAATTGGTATTAATGCGCATTGTTGCCGTTTGTAAATCACTATCGGCTAAGTATCACCATTTTTAATTATTTTATTTATCATGATTGCCATCCAGGTTTAATCATACATAAGCTTCTTTATATAGAATTTATTCGATTTCCGTCTCGTAATTGTGAGCTTTAAATCATGTGAGCTATTGTGAGCTTTAAACATGTATTACATACAACTTCAAACCAACAATTTTGATATACAAATGTAATTGTTTCAGGTTATACTATCTTTCCTGCGTTCAATATTTATTTAGCATGATGACTAGAATGCAAATTGCAAAAGACAGTAGCAATATAACTTTAAAAAACTGCATTATAGATCAATTTTTATTATTTTTATGAATTCATGAATAAAAAATAATAATTTTAATGGTATTTAATAAATAAAAAGTAAAAAAAAACAATAAAAAAATGTTCCAGACCAGGAATTGAACTCACGATCTACAGAACAACAGTCGAGCGCGTTATCCACATCGCAATTTCAAACGTTAAGAAATGATGGATATGTTTCATATTTAAAAATATTTTCCTTATTTAAAAATTGGTAGGTTCTATCCAGTTTCAACTCCACCCAACTTTTAGGAACAGTTGGAAAATATCAAATTGATGCAAATCAAATGCCGTTTTTTAACAAAAGTCGTAATTATTAGGGAGACATTTATTAAGTAATTTTTTGTGTTGTTCTAGACTCCACGACTTCTGAATAACATGGAACAGTTGGAACATAAGTTTGAATTTTTGATTATGTTATAATTTTTGCCATAATTTTGGAATTACTCTTTGATTTTGGATTAATTTTTAGAATTTTGAATAATGTTTAAATATTTGATTTTTTTATAACTTTGGGAATATTTTTAGAATTTTGGGAAAGTTTGAATTTTTGATATTGTAATAATTTTTTAAATCAATTCAACCAGGCCCCTCCTTGTTTTAAAAAAATAAAATTAATTATTTGTATAACATGAAATGTAATTGAAATGAAATTGGTAGATAATAGGTTGTTTGCTTTTGAAATGTTGCAATTGTTGAACGCTAAACTGGGAGGTTTTTGAGGAGTTTGCTGAGAGCATCATCTTTTCACTAAATTATTTATGGTTATTTATGATCTGTATTAATTTTCCAGCAACGTATTGATGGTTTGTGTTAGTTTTGTAATAAACTTCTAAATAGAGATTACTTGTACTTTTACAAAGAATTTTTTGTTTAATATACATCACTGCCCAAAACTTAAAACAAAGTCCTCATAAATCCTCGTTTCGGCAAAAACTATTTAAAAATCCATTACCCAGACCAAAGTCTTTGTTAGATAATATGTCTGTGAATTATATGATAAATAAATATTATCTATACTATTTAATAATTCAGTGATCGTTATAAAATATCTATATTATATTTATAGTTCATTGGTTGTTAAATTATTTTGGTTTTAGTACCAAGAATGATATAGAGAGTTGTCCTCGATTATTAAAGGCATTCTAATAAAGTAAATAAACTAATCTTAAAATATATTGTTTAATTTACGTCATCTAATAATATAACAGTCTTGATATTTCAGAGCCTTGTGATTTCAGCCCCTTCATATTTTATAGTTTTCAAACAATCACTTACAAAAAAATTCTAACAAAGGTGTAACCAAAATGTGATTTTAGTACTTTTAATTTGAATTAAAGGTTTTCGTAAAGTTTTAATTACTTCTCTAAATAGTAAAAGAACTTTAAAATAAATCTGCATGCATATAACTCCAAATTGAAAGTGACAAACGATATATTTGATTAAACAACTCTTTGCGGATTCGTTTTATCGTAAATTATTAACAAAATTATTAACTGGCAAGACTAATAAAGCAAATGGTTTACACTAATAGTAATTTATTAATTATAAGTAATTTATGCATCAAATAACTGAAACATTTTATTTATTCATAAATACTGTTCTATATATATTATGTTACTAAAAAATTTTTGCGTCACTTTTATTTATAATTTCACAAAACCATCTATTCATAAAATTCACAAATTCCCTCGTAGCAATTGAATTGAATTACCCAGATTAATCAGTACCAAATGGTATTGGCACCAATATCGAATTTCTACAAATAAAATATTTTTCTTCATCGCAAATATGATCGTTCCATCGAAAACCAAACGGTCCTCGTATTTCTAGACAATTTTCACCATTTGTTGCACCATTATCGGGTTGTCCTGTTGAATAATCGTTGTATAACACTTGGTGTCCAGATGACGCCCAGTAAAAACTGCCTTCACTACCTAAATCCGTTCCACTTGTCCAATAAACGGCGTCTGAACTGTTTGCATTATCCAGATTTTTAACAATTGATAAAATTCTATCATTCTCTGCTGATGTATTGACGTCCACTAAATACATTCCATGGTAAAAACAAAATCTCAATGCTTGATGCCAGTTTTTCTATAAAAAACCAAATTGTATAATTAATTAAATTTAATTATATTTTAATACTAGCAGAACTTATTTACCTTTAACGGATTACTCAAATAATATCGATGATTATCAATGTTAAAAAATTTGCCTGCTATTACAATATGCATAAATATTATTAGCATAAAGATTTTAACAAAATAACTCATTGCAAATTTTTTTTATTAACTTCTTTTTTCTGTTAGTGAACTCTATTATCACGATGATCTTGAACTTATGAGCAAACATGTTTTGTTTATTATGTTTTGGTTGTTCGACTAATATACAGTTAAAGCTAAATGATTACTTTATTTTTGTAAACAGTGCACATTTTTTTATTTTTAAAGAGATAAATCGAATAATAAGCCCTTATCTCGCACTGATCAACTATCAATGATCATAACGACATGTGATTTCATTTCCAGAATTTTTCAGACCTTAGCATAGTTTTATGCTGAATCGATTATATTATTGTATATTGTTCATAATCCTAATTGCCTAGTTCTAATTGCACATAGAAGGCAGTAATATCTTTTATTAATTGGAATAAATGCTAACAAACTGGACTTGAACTTGAAGGTCCGTGCATCAAGACCCACTTAACTTAATTCACAAACAAAACATATCATGATGTAATGACTAATAACGTCGAACAATATTTCATGTGAAAGTACATACTGTAAAACCACTGTCTGATTTTAAAATTAAGACAGGTTGGTTAATGATGAAAAATTAATAACGTCATTTAGTTAATTTAATAAAAATTTCAATGCCAATAAATTCTTAATTTTAATTTTTTTCGATTTCTTGAAATTTATCATGTTTGTACAGTATATGAATATTGTGTAGGTAACATCTTAAACCAACTATAATATAATAAATTCATGTTTGTGCGCTGTACGTCAAATTTCATAACGTTGCTAACTGTTTGTGTCACGGACATCCAAATTAAGGAGAACTCAAACCAAAGCACGAAATCGAAAATGTAAAAAATATTTTTTCTATGCGAAAAGTCAATTCACTAGTGAAAAAGAATAACAAATTATAGTTGCTATGGTTTTTCATATAATTTTACAAAGTATTTTAAACAACGTAACCATGAAAAAATAGAATATGAATTTTGAATGTTTTGTTGTCAATTTCTAACTTTATAATTTATAGTAAATATCGATTATATATTAGTATCATAGAAAAAATTGCATTTCCTACGCGAGATAAAAACGTTTTTCGTTCGTAAACATGCATCACTCCACGCTAGCGCGTCTCGTGAACAAACGTTTACTCACGAAAAAAGCAAGATTTTCATCTCTTGTAGGAAAATATACTATTACTTCGACGTCAAATTTATGAGTCCTAGATTCGATCCTGTATTGAACATTGTTGTCACGTTGGAGCGTTACATCTGTCTACATCCTAACGCGGCTAAAAAGCGTAATGTACCAATTGTTCTTGATTGTCCTTGTCAATGTCGACAACCAAAAATATTTTACCAACAAATAATACAGAGTTGCGGCAATTTTTTTAAAGAAACAATTTACAAAAATATGGAGGGGCTGAAATCTCACAGCTCTGAGATATCAATACTTCGGTCTGGGTTAAGGATTTTGATATGGTTTTCGGCAAAAATCTTTTATGAGGACATGGTTTTTAGTTTTGGGCAGCGATGTATATCAAACATAACTCTTTGTTAAAGTACAATATTTTTTAAATCTCTGTTTAGACTGTTTAGTTTATTACAAAACTAACAGGAAACATCAATACGATGCCGGAAAATTATAAGATCGTAAATTAACATAATTTAGTGAAAAGATGATACACTCAGCAAACTACTCAAAAACCTCTGCATTTAGCGTTTCGAGAAAATATTACAAAATCACAAATTCATATTTCATTCAAAATGCCAAAAATGTTGTAAAAATTATATAAAATCAAACTTTTTTCAAAATCCCAAAAATATTCCAAAAATTAGAATAAAATCAAATATTTAAACTTTTTCTACATTCCAATAATATTCCAAAAATTCTTAAAAATTCAAACTTTTTCCAAAATTCTAAATATATTGCAAAAATTATTACAAAATCAAAAATACAAACTATTTTCAAAATTCCAAAAATATTTCAAAAACTATAACAAATTCAAAAATTTCCATGTCCAATTTCATTTTCAATTACATTTACGTCATAAAAACAGCTACATTTTTTTTCTAAAAAATTGGCTAAAAATAAATGAAATCATTTTTTGACACACTTGACATTATTTTTTTGACAAACTCATGATGCCATAATTCTCAAATTTTTTTCAAAATTCCAAAAATTATAATAAAATCAAAAATTTTAATTTTTTCAAAATTCTAAAAAAATTCCAAAAATTCTTACAAAATCATAAATTAAAACTATTTCCAAAATTCTAAAAATATTGCAAAAATTCTTACAAAATCAAAAATACAAACTATTTTCAAAATTCCAAAAATATTTCAAAAACTATAACAAATTCAAAAATTTCCATGTCCAATTTCATTTTCAATTACATTTAGGTCATAAAAACAGCTACATTTTTTTTTCTAGAAAATTGGCTAAAAAATAAATGAAATCATTTTTTGACACACTTGACATTATTTTTTGACAAACTTATAATGCCATAATTCTCAATAATAATAATAAAATTTCATTTCAAATCAAATACATAATTGATTTTATTTTTTCCCAAAAAATTGGGTAAAAAATAAATAAAAATCTTTCTTTTGACACCCTTGACAACATTTTTTTGACAAACTGATGATGCCATAATTCTCAATAATAGTATAAAATTTCATTTCAAACAAATAATTAATTTTATTTTTTTCCAAAAAATTGGTTAAAAAAATAAATAAAAATCTTTCTTTTGACACACATGACAACTTTTTTTTTGACAAACTGATAATGCCATAATTCTCAATAATAATAATAAAATTTCATTTCAAACAAATAATTAATTTAATTTTTTTACAAAAAATTGGGTAAGATTGGGTAATACTCATTCCTACATTCTTTTTTCCGACTCATTATTACTTAAAATGAACGTTTTTTAAGCAAAAAATATGCATATTTCCGTGTTTTGACACACTTGACGATTTTTTCGACACACTTCCGGTACAGTTATCGTACACATCGTCGTTTCGTCTCTTTTCATTGAGTGTACCTATTTTTAGAATTCAAAATTTTTCAAATCCCTTCAGCCGTTTTCAAGATTTTGTCGGTTGTGACGGCCGGACGGCCAGCAGACAGACATACATTTATTTTGTTTGCTTTTTTAGAATCAGTAGGTCCTAAAACGTCGAGAAATGCCAAAAAAGTAAGGGTAAGAATTTCACTTTTAGCTCATGAATGTAATACTTAGCTCTTTCAGACCGAAGTAATATATATATAAATAACTTCACATCAAATTGTCTGATTGTAATAAAATGTGTAATGTTATAAATATTTTTTTAAATATTATTTTAAATATTTGGTTTTACCCACCACCTGTAGGCGAACACCGGAACACAATTTAAAACTTATTGCATACTAATAAAAATTGACTACATTATTTCTATTAGCTGGCAATATTTTATAAAATTCCTATTTAAACATTTAAAATTTTTTCGTTTCCTTGTCAAGTCACGTTATTTATGTAATCAATCATATAAATAACGTCACTTGACAATGAAACTAACAAATTTTAAATGTTTAAATAGGAATTTTATAAAATATTGCCAGCTAATAGAAATATTGTAGTCAATTTTTATAAGTGTGCAATAAGTTTTAAATTGTATTCCAGTGTTCGCCTGCAGGTGGTGGTTAAAACCAAAAATTTAAAATAGTATTTTAACAAATATTTATAACATTACATATATTGTTACAATTAGACAATTTGATGAAGTATTGATGAGTATATTTTGCATAATGTATACCATACTCTTATTTACCATGTAAAAAATATATGCAAATTGTTGGAAATAGCTATATAACTTTGTATTACAATTTATGATTTGAAGTTTTTTATGGGGTAAATTACAGTAACATATTATAAATTATGTTTAATATAAACGCGTTAATACTTCATTAATACATGAAAATTGCCTAATTGTTGTAATATTTGAAATTTTATAGATAACTTTTAAAATTATTAATTTGAAATATTTGGTTTTAACCACCACCTGTAGGCCACCACCGATACTTATTTATTTTCACTCACTAGTATTAAAAAAATTTTCAGTCACTAGTTAGAAAAAGTTTCACTTTCACATAGATTTTACTCTATATTAAAATGTCATTTTCGTAGCTTGAAGTAGAAAAAGTAATTTGATAGTTTTGAAAAACCATATGCACATTTAATAACTAAAATGTTGCTAAAAATTTGTAAACAAATGTAAAAATTTCTTACTCGCTTAACCTTCGCGTGAACGGAAATTTTTAGCTACTGATATGAACAGTATCTACCCCGGTAGATATTACATAAATCATAATATCTGCAAACGTAACTGTGTATTTATTTTACTTTTGTGTAAGCATACAATAAAAGCATATATTTAAAAATAAAGTTACTTGTTTTTCACATTGACCAGTAAAAATTTTCATATAAGAAAAAAGGAAAAAAATATCTACCCGGGTAGATATTTGTTTTCTTACGTAATATCAACTTACATAATATCAACAAACGTGTAATAATATCAAACGTGTATTAATATCATAATATCATTTTGCTTTTGTGTAAGCATACAATAAAAGCATATATTTAAAAATAAAGTTACTTGTTTTTAACATTGCCCAGTAAAAATATTCATATAAAACCCAAGGTAAAAATATCTACCCGGGTGATATTGTTTTCTTGCGTAAAAAAACCATAAAAATCCAAAAAAAAGTGTTAAAAGGAAGTCCAAAATATTTTTTTCTCAAATTTTGCGAAATCAATTTAAAAATCCCAGTGGCAGGTATATCCGCTAGAAATAGGTAGATTTCGGGGTCAGACGGTTTTGTGTCCAAATAAAATTAGATAAGTCAGATTAGTTTAAATAAAAAATATAAGTAGAAACAGAATAATTCAAAAAAATTATCGAACCAAATTTAATACATTATCCGAACTAACTCCATCAATACAATTTCGGAACAGTTTTATTTAAGTTGGTTTAAACTACTTTTAATAACATATTAAATCCACCAAAGATCAAATGAACTACGTCACAACTACAATTATACCATCACACATAATTTATAATCAAACATTATCAAACAATTTTATTTCAAAATCATCTTTTGTTGTTGTGTTTTTTTTGTTCTTATTTAATCTTTTTTCAAACGGTTACTTAGTAAAAAAAATAAAAACAAAACAGATTTTGATAATTTTTCTATGGTATTAAATGGGTTGATATTTTTCTTGTAAGGGTTGCATTATAATGCTTATAAAAATGGAACCTTTTGGGTTCGAAAGCTGAAATTTTTTGAGGCTATAGTTGAAAAATATGTTTAAAAGCTAAGATGAATTTAAATAACATAAACTGAAACATGATGAAAGCATTGCCTTTTGCGTTTGTTTTCATTTCAACAGCCGTAGGGTCTCAACCGTTAGACTTAAACTATTATTTTTAAAAATTTTGGAAAGATTTATATTTTAAATACGTGAAAAAAAGTTTTCAAATATGAGCTTGGCCATTTCAGCTAGATCAAGGGCAGCAAAGTTTAGTAAATTTTTAAAACAGCTGATTTTTGAGGAACCTGAAACGCAAAAGTTGTCATCTGGATAAAAATGATAGAAAAAGGTTCAAACATTCAATATTTTTAAATTTTATTAAAATATTATTATTAAAACGGAAGTTATAGCGCCCTAGATTATTCGACTTTTTAGGCTCTAGCCGCTTAACCGGTACCCGGATATGGCCAGTTCACGAACTTGTCCAAGACATTATTTGCCGAAACACACACAGAAAATTATTTTGGTGTAGGTCGAAAAATGCGACCGTGAGAGTGCCGCTAAATTCCGTTATACCTCATATCGTTATATATATATATATATATATATATATATATATATATATATATATATATATATATATATATATATATATATATATATATATATATATATATATATATATATATATATATATATATATATATATATATATATATATATATATATATATATATATATATATATATATATATATATATATATATATATATATATATATATATATATATATATATATATATATTGTTACGTTTTTCTAAACTTTCCTTCGAATTGGCCTTACTCACAATTCGATAAACGCAATTCCCAATCGCTTCTGAGTTCGATCACTGATTAGTAAGCATAAACACCAGGTTTTATTAAGTATTCAACAACTTAATTGTTCCACAACAATAGGAAAACAATACAGCAAACAATATTCCTTACTAGAATATTCTTTCAACAGCTTCAGAAACCCCAACGGTTGATTGCAGAAATTTCCAGTTCACAACGTTGAAAATAATACACAAAATATTTCTACTCAATAAAACTTATAACTTTATTACACTTATAACTTTACACAAAACTAATTTAAAGATCACTTTTATAATTTTAACTTCACTGTCACACGTTTAAAATAAAACTAATTCTACATTTAATTTCACTTTACTGTCGCAGGTCTAAAATAAAACTAATTAAAAACTACAAAAGGTATTTTTCTTATATACCTTCTGCAATACTTCTAGATAATTCGACATCACTTTCCAGAAACCTTGAGAAAACATTAGAATACTCGATTATTTTACGTTATGTTGATTTGATTCATAAAATCGTTTATGTTGACCCTATTTCTAAGAAGAGACAACAACAACAATATTCATTTCATTAACTTGTTTGTTGATTTTATTTTCCTGGAAGTGACCGTAATCGTTTAGATCTTTCTGTAATCGTCTAGATTTTTCTGCACTCGTAACATTACCCTCCACATAAGCCTGTTGGTCCCGAACAGGATCTAGATCTCTCCTCCAATTGTTGAATTCAAACATTTTTTTTCTTTTCCTATTTCCCAGGCTGTTTAGAATTACTTCCGGTTCCTTTCTAAGTACTGGGCCATTACCTTGTTTTATGTCAGCCCACCGTGATGAGTAGGGATTCTCATTATTTCTAAATTGCTTCTTATCACTTCCCTTTGGGAGTTTCACAATGCAATGTCTCCGAACCATTCTCATTTTCAGCTGCGATTCATCCCCTTTTGTAGCTATTTGAACCACCTCTTTTACATCGCTCACCTCGTTATGGACTTGGACCTGTTTCCTTTTTAACTTTCGGCGTTTGCTTAAACGTCTGCGTCGGTTGACGTTTCTCTCCCTCATCTGTATGGATGGTGCTGGATTTTCTTCTACACTGCGTAGTTCCTCATCGCTGCCAATATTTGTTGACTCTGCCTCATTCACAAGTAGTGGCATCTCAACATTATTAACCTTTAGGATTCCACATCCAAAATCGAAGACTAATCCCTTCGCCTTCATGAAGTCCATCCCCAAAATGACTTCATCCATAATGTCTGCCACTAGCACCTCTTGTTGATAGCAGTTATTTCCCAATTTTATTTCAGCGATTCTTTTACCTTCTATTTCAGCGCATTCTCCAGTTACTGTTTGGAGTTTCAATCCATCTGATGGTTCCAAACCACCGTCAATTAAACCTTTGCGAACGAATGTTCGAGCTGAACCTGTATCCATTGTCATGAAGCAACCTTTACCTTCAAGTTGTCCGTTGATACCCAAGCTTCCCCCATTTACCGCAATTCTTGAAATTGGAATGTAGGCTGCACTCTCCTCACTTTTTGGCTTTACAGTTGCACCTCCAACAGGCTTCCGTTGAATAGGAGACGAAGATCTTTCACGCTTCCTGTTCCAGCAGTCCTGTGAGATATGGCCCGATTTCCTACATATCCAGCACAGGAGCTTTCTACTGCTGTTCCTGAACCTTAAGTGCTCCATTTCTTCGGCTCCTCTGTTCTTCACAGAAGACGACAATCTGTCTGCTTCCCCGTTTGTCTTGCACTCCCGTGCCATGTGACCCTCTTCATCACATACCCAGCATCTGATGTCGCTTCTATCTCTGTGTGCCAAAACTTCCCCTTTGATGTTCCCCTCTACATTCCTTTTTCTGCATCCACCAGATGGCATACACATCCTCTGTACCATCTCATATTGCATTGCGTATGCGACAGTTTCATGGAAAGTCGCCTTAGGTGTAGTCATTACTTTGATCCTGGTTTCTGGATCTCGGATACCATCAGTAAAAGCCTCGATCTTCATTTTCTCCATAAAATATGGTGGAGTGTTCGAGTGTGCCAAATGTACAAGCCTCTCCACTGCCGAGGAATAGTCCGGCAAGCTTTCTCCGTTGCGTTGCAAGCGACCTTTTAACTCGATTCTGTATAACTCCTTTTTATGGTCGCTGCCATATTTACGTTCCAACGCATTCATCACCTCAGCATAACTTTTCCGATCATTTTCAGGCACTGCCTGTAATGCTTCAGCTGCTTCCCCCTTAAGAGCAACTATTAATGCAGCAAGACGATTTTCGGCGTTCCAAACATTTTGATCTGCTGCAGTCTCGAACTGGTACTTGAAAATACCGAAGGATGTGGTACCGTCATACGATGGTGGCTTTAGTTTCATATTTGCTATTTGTTGTACCACATGTGAAGTGACTTTATTCGTTTCAACATCTTGCAACCGTTTCTCGAAATCATCTACTTTTGCAAGTACCTTTTTGTTTTCATCAAGTACTTTCTGCTCTAGCTCTTTCACCTCTTGATGAACTCTGCCTACTTCCTCCCGTAACGTAGTAGATATTTCGAGAAGTTTCTCGTCCATTATTTGCTTGACGTTCAAACTGATCTCTTCCTTGGTTGTAGCCATGTTATTGTTGACTATTTCCAGCTGTTGATTGATGTTGCTACTGATTTCTTCCTTAGTTGCAGCCATTTGTTGATTGATGTTACAACTAATTTCTTCCTTGTTGGTAACCATATTAGCATTCATCTGATTCATATTGGCATTAATTTCTTGTTTTGTCTGGCTTATATTTAAATTCATTTGTTGTATCATTGCCATTAACTGCGTAAAATCGAAATTTACGGATGGCAATGAAGTTGTTGTTTCCGCAACAAAACTTTTATCCTCGTCAGCTGCCACTAGATCATTATTTGTACTAATCACTCCAAACTGGTAACTTTCCACAACTACTCCACAAGCTTCCATAGCTTCTCGAAGCCGTATCGTCAATTCAGTTTTGTTGCCGGTTGTTGCCAATCCACGTTGTTCTAGTTCTTTCTTTAACTCAAGAACTTTCAAATCACTTAATAAAACCATTATTAACAGCTAACTAATCCGCCGATGTCACCAATGTTACGTTTTTCTAAACTTTCCTTCGAATTGGCCTTACTCACAATTCGATAAACGCAATTCCCAATCTCGTCTGAGTTCGATCACTGATTAGTAAGCATAAACACCAGGTTTTATTAAGTATTCAACAACTTAATTGTTCCACAACAATAGGAAAACAATACAGCAAACAATATTCCTTACTAGAATATTCTTTCAACAGCTTCAGAAACCCCAACGGTTGATTGCAGAAATTTCCAGTTCACAACGTTGAAAATAATACACAAAATATTTCTACTCAATAAAACTTATAACTTTATTACACTTATAACTTTACACAAAACTAATTTAAAGATCACTTTTATAATTTTAACTTCACTGTCACACGTTTAAAATAAAACTAATTCTACATTTAATTTCACTTTACTGTCGCAGGTCTAAAATAAAACTAATTAAAAACTACAAAAGGTATTTTTCTTATATACCTTCTGCAATACTTCTAGATAATTCGACATCACTTTCCAGAAACCTTGAGAAAACATTAGAATACTCGATTATTTTACGTTATGTTGATTTGATTCATAAAATCGTTTATGTTGACCCTATTTCTAAGAAGAGACAACAACAACAATATTCATTTCATTAACTTGTTTGTTGATTTTATTTTCCTGGAAGTGACCGTAATCGTTTAGATCTTTCTGTAATCGTCTAGATTTTTCTGCACTCGTAACAATATATATATAATTTTTTTTTTTTGTTTTTCCATCTGCGCTTATCACATATAGTCGTTTGGCAACAAAATTTTCCAAAATTCCGAGATGAAGCCCATTGCAATAGGTAGATTTTTATATGAAATCTACCTAAAATTAGTCACATAGCTGAACAGGCATGATGATTGGTTAAAAACTCATAAAGTTATTGAATTACAAAAACCGTGATATCTACCCGGGTAGATACTGTTCACGCGAAGGTTAAATTGAATAAGAGTTATTAAGCGTGTTTTATTTGCCAAAATACACTAACAATTACATGTATTCAATTCCAAAATGTCAAAACTCACAAATTGTTGGTTTTGAAAATCTGGAATAGCGGTTGAGTTCGCGTGTTCATCACCAACTGCGCACCGTTTCAATTGGGGATTTTGATATTTACATTTGATTTATTGACATTTACATTTTATATTTTCTGTACAAATTCTACCAACCTCTAGAAAATAATATGTGTACAAATCCAATTCTTGGTTCGTTTTATTTGAAATCTGTTTTTGACAGTTCAATACGAATTCCGGTTGGGCAAATAAAACACAGCTATTTACATTTTGTAGACAAAACTACAACAAAAATTATTTTATTTAGTTTTTTAGCGTCTCAATAGCGAGCGTTATTAATTCATAATGCCCTCTCATAACGCCCTGGTTTTTATGAATGTGTTTATATATAGCGTATCCTAGATATTATAACAACTTTATATCATTGTAAAGCATAAAATAACTTTTTTGTAACACATGCATAAAAAATATTCAATTTTGTACTAGAGTAGAATAGATGAAAAAGCTACTTTTCCCCACATATGACCACAAAATATTTTGTATGCCTGGCACGCATGCCGCCTGGATGTGAGATTTGTAGTTAAATCTATCCTATATATAATATTTTTTTTAACTACTAACTTGAGAAATCGTCATTATTTACTCGACTGTCCCAATGAGAATTAATTTTCCTCAACCGAGCGAGGTCAATAATAATAACAAAAAATTACCTAGGTTAATAATGACAAATTTTCTTTTATTTTTAATTAGAATGAACAAAAAACACAAACAAATAATAATTGAATTTCTTTGTTTCGTTTTATTTGTATGAAACTAAACTTCCAGGCTACATGATATTTTAAGATATTTAAAAAATGAAATGGAAAATGACTAATATCAAAATCTAATCAAAACAAATATGAAAATCAGTATTAGTAGTTAAAAAAATTCTATATATACCTTGGTTGAGAAGACTATTATAGACCTTGAACATTATATCCCTCGGTGCTACGCGCTTCAGTTCTCGGTCAATAATAGCTTACTTCTCAACCTTGTTATATAAAGTACTATTATAGCACTAAAATATCAAAATAATAATTTAAATAACTTACCATGTAGTAAAAACAACTTAAACACATTGCATCATTTGAAATTGCAAGAAAAAACAATTTATTTGGGTTTTCAAAGTTTACAATTTTTACAGCTCTTATTGGATTCCTATTTTTTTTTATAAAACCGGTAGTTGGATTCTTATGTTTATTTTTTACCGGTAGTTGGATTATATACAATAATACAATCTACTATTGACGATTGGAATCTAAAAAATCGCGCTGCTGGTGGCAGGTTTTGTAACTAGTACTCCAATATAAGATGTTAATAGAAGTATATTTTTCTGTGTATTTGAGGGCAAAATTTAAATTTCAATTAAAGTAAGTACAATATTTTTAATTTTATAACAATTTAAAAATACAATGACTTACTAAAAATAAACAATAAAACATTAAACTTTCGAAATGTTAAAGAGGGTTAGTGAAACTTATTGTTAAAATGAAGAATATGAGCCAACAAATTTAAACGATTTTATACATCACGTATTATTTTTTTCCCGATTATTTGATGGTGAGGTATATGATATATGATACTTGTTAGAATTAAATCACCACGCTGTATGGGCGTCATCAGCCATTGCATCTTATTTTGGTGCCGATATAATAACGTATACCTTTCTTTTATTTAAATATTTAAAATTATTTTTTTTTTAAATACTGTCTGTCTATCTTTGGTTTATATTTCAAAAAAATTTTTTATCCGTTTGTTTAAAGAAGATATTTTGTAAGTTTCAGTTGAGTTTCACTTTTTTTAATTTAAAATTTTTTTAATTTATTTGAAAATTATAATTAATAATATCATAATAGTGACATCAGTGAAGTAATTTATTTGGACAAAACATTTTTGTAAGTGTTTTTTGTTAATATTGTTTAAATTGTATAATTTTCATTTTCTGTTTTGTATAGTTGATATATTTTTTTCTGACCTGAAGATAGCTTGTGTTATAAGCAGAAACGTCGTCAAATAAAAAATAAAAATGTTTCTTTTAAAAATTTGAACAAAAAAGATTTATTTTACTTTGAACTTAAACGATGAAAAGATAATAGATATAATTTAGTTCCTGTTTATTGCTTGAATATTTGAAAGGGGTGTTACATCAGTATAGGAGAAAATTATCATCACTGAAGCTGTTTTTAAAAAAAAAAACATCCATCACCAAACTCAATTCTTAATTCATTCATACGACGTTCTATCGAGTCATCCATATTTAATATTGCATCTTTTGGTTTCTCCTTTTCATTTCGTTTTAATTAATATCAGACAGTACAACATCAGGAAAGGCATCTCCTAATAACAATTCCTCTAATTCTTTTTCCAGAATGGAATCATCAATTATATTAAATGTGTTACCACCGCCCAACGTTGATTGGATATCATCATGTACCTCATGCTTTTCTTAGACATCTGCCAATGCCTCATCAACGATATCCAGCGTAATTCCCGAATCAGAAAGCAAATTTTTGATAGTTTTAGAACCAATTTTAAAAGCTTCCAACACTTTAGCATCACTCGTTGTATCTTGAATTTGAGATTGTAGTCTTTGTATTTGATCTAACGAAGATGAAACTTCGCCGAATTTCGTTTGCCATCTCTAATCAACCCTCATATTTTTATGTCTAACTCTTTTAATTCATTTTCAATTTTATCAATAATTTTCAATAAATTTTTTTCTGTTTTTTCTAGATTATAAATAGAACGTTCAAGCTCATTGATTAGTGTGACTTTTTGTGCGGTGACACCGCCGAATTTTATTATAATTTTTGAGTAATTATCTATCGTTTTCTAACTGTTGAATTGCTAACAAGCACCTTCATTTGTTAATTTAAACTCTAAATTGGAATTGATAAGCTTTTCGATAGCATCGGCTACAAGGACATAACAGATTCGGTTAAATATTCAATTTCCCTTTGGATTTTTGTTGATTGATTCTACAAATAAGAATAGAAATTAAACCTCGAGACAACAGAATCTTAAATAAAAAATCACCTTTAACATACACTCTAAGAAAAAATCACTACTATAATAGTAGGAAATGGGTTGCCTACTATAATAATAGTAAAATACTTTGTTGTGTAAATTACAAACTTTACATCAAATAATGTGTAAAATACGTTCAAACATTTTGTGTAAAGCTGCGTATTTTGATATGTGAAAAAACACATTATTTGTGAGAGTTCACAGAATTTGTGTAACAATACGAATTTTTAATATGTAATAATAATTAATTTTTTGTGAGTTTTAACACAAAGAGTGTAATTTTACAAATTGTAAAATGTGGAAAAAAAAGAATTATATGTCCATTATACATGGAAATTGTGAAGTTCGACAAAGTATTTTTGTTTAAATCATAATTATTTTATTTATTAAATATACAATAACTTAAATTTATTACAAATAATTCATTAAATTAAATTTAATATTTTATTCACTATGTAAAACATTAAACATCACTGTAACACACAAATCGCTGTAACACTTTACATCACTGCAAACTGCCAAATCGTTGAAACTGCCAAATCCAAGAATTTTCTGTAAAATAAAGTTTTGGAGATGAATTTTTGAACTATATTATGTTTACACATAAATTATAAATCTGCTAAAAGTAAAACAATATAATATTTCCTTACTTATAATTGCGATCCATGGAGTATTACTTGTTGGGTTTTTTAAATGTAATTTATAAAATGAGTTGTCAAACTAGAAAACAAAAAAAAATATCTATCAATTTCTTCCTAATTTTTTGAATTAAGAAAAACTTTACCTTTTAATATTTTTGATTTCGGTAACGTACGCGTCTTCAAATCGATTTCGATACTTATGCAAAATCCATAGAAAACAGGTTGAGAGTTGACAGTATGTACTTTTTCAATTTTATGCGCAAATTCACACACATAAGGTGTTTTAAAATTAAAATTACACAAAATAAATGTAAGATCACACAGAAATAGTGTGAGATAGCGAATTCCGTGTAAAAACGCACTTTGTGTGTAAAATAACTGAAATTTCAACCCAAAACATTTGACATTCGTTTTTTTACATTTGAAATGGATAAATTCATTAAAAATTTGATAAATTATCTATTTTTATAGCAGTGATATCACAATCTTAAAATTTAAGTTTTTAGAGTGTATTCTGTGAAATCATCTTTTGTTTGTATCATTAAATTTTTAAATTTATTGAGACTCTTTGAAATACTTTTTTATCAACGAATTAAAACCCCCTTCCACTCCATGTATACAGTCGAATTTCCATGAAATCATTTTTTAATTTAACTTCTTTCTGAAACATATCCTCTAATACCGTTGGATTATTACGCTGAAATGCATTTTTCAATTCTTTTATATTTATATTGCTTTCCCCTTTATACAAACAATATTTTGTTATGGCATTTTTCCAAAATTTTAATTTAGAATCGTAATTAACAGCATTTAATGTTCGAACTCTGAATGGAGCTTCTTTTGTGAACTGGATTTTGTGTTGCCGTGATGGCTGTTTTAATATTCTTTTTATATACAATTCTGGTAGTTTTTCTGTAATTGTAACAAAACACGTGGAAAAACACAAGTTTTATAAATGTATATTTCAATTAGATTTACTTTAAATTTTTATTTTACCCCACAATGTAATATCCAAGTTCTTTTGTGAACTAGATTTTGTGTTGCCGTGATGGCTGTTTTAATATTCTTTTTATATACAATTCTGGTAGTTTTTCTGTGATTGTAACAAAACACCTGGAAAAACACAAGTATTATAAATGAATATTTTATTTGGATTTAGATTAAATTATTATTATTCGGCTTGAAAACTTACTAATGTAAACACAAATTTTAGAATGTATACAAAAATGAACTAAATGTCAAAATTTATATTGGAGTACTAGTTCTGATTCTTACCACCAGAAGTTTCCTCCAATCGTCAATAATACAATCTACTATTGTCTTCGGTTTTTGAGTAAATAATCGAAATTCCTCATGCAAGTAGTAAAAAAAAATTGTTATTGGACCACTAACAATTTTTCCGATTTAACTTTGAAATTAAATTGCTCAAGAACGACTCAATCGATTTCGTCAAACTTTTTTTTGGTGCATAGGTAATTAGTTAATTTTAGGAAAAAAAAATTAATTGGGCGTTTTTTATTTTTAAAATTAAATAACTAATTTTATCATTTGTTCATACAACTTCAGTAAACAATGATTATTTTTGGTGGTATTAGGTTAGGTTAGGTCACATGACTGTCATTCACATTAAATAAACTAGAGGTCTTACTTTTTAGGCCCCAATTTGCCTGCTCAAATTTTAGTGTTTAAAACCAACTAAAGACTAAATGTTGTAACGTTACAAAAATAAAAAATCAACAATAAACTTCTTATCTCAGCAATAAACTCACTTTTCGTTCTTAAAATGTCATCAATAAAGTTTTACCAAACTCCATTATTTATATTAATTCATATTTCATCACTTTCTTTTCTAAATCCATAAAAACCTTTAAAAATCAATCAACATTTATACTCAACAAATAAAATAATCAATTTTACACCAGATTAAGCAATTAGAAAAAATTATAACACCGGCACCCCAGTTCAGATTATCACACAAAAACCACTTTGAAATTTGTTATGAAAATAAAATAAAATTTTTTCAAACATAAATTTTTGATTGAAACGAATTAATTTTCTTGAAAAACAAACAAGGGAAGAAAAGTAAAAAAAAAACTAAAAACGGAAAATATGTTTTCTTCCCTAAATTTTTGTACACATCTTTTAGAACTCTGATTAAATATCACAACATTTCGTGTTTTTTGTGTAGTAGAAAAATAAAAACAATAATTTTAAGGTATCATGAAACATAATCCATTTAGGATTAAAAGGGTTAAATCATATTTTAAAGAGGTTTTTCGTTCACTTAAACACCAGTTGTGTTGTTTTATTTTTTCAAGTTAGTTTTTCTTTTATTATAAAGAATTAATAAAAATATAAGTTAATATTATTCGGGTACAAGCAGAAACACTTAAGTCGTTAAACTTTTATTCTAGAAATAAATGAGAAGGTAATAGGGTATGTTTCTGGGATTTGATAATTTCATGATATATACGATTATAATTTTAGTTCATTTATTTTTATTGCTTATACAATCACGAACAAGTTCTAGATTTCGATGTAAGAGCTAGGATCTAACAGAGCACAGAAAGAAGAAACTTTAATAAATGTTTAAGCAAATTTACTAAAAATGCCTGCACCAGGAACTCTTGAACCGTTATTCCGCATGAAAGAATCAGTTTTTGTTGATTTGTAATTTTTTTTATTTTTGATTTACGGGTGTACGGGTCTACATACAAGAAAACAAACCAAACCAATTTGCGTCCAGCAATACCTTAGCGCATAATATTGTGGAACCATGGTCTTAAAAGGTTTTTATGTATTGTTGTTGTATTTCAAAACGCTTATGAACACGAATAATACAAATTTTTTTTAAACGCAAAAGAACAAAAAAATGAGACAACAAACAAATGATTGAACTGATTGTTTACCATGTAGAGGCTGAATGATAAAATTTTACATCGACAATATTGAATCGTAAGAGACCTTTTCAATGCGGATGAATTCATTTCAGGGACAACTGCTTTGTAACAGTAGTCATATGCAAAAATAAATAATAATTGCAATTAAAAAGCTAGCGTAACACTAGCAGCCCGGCTTGAGACTTTCTCTGGGTTTGAGAGGTCCCCACGATTTTTAATGAAGAAAATTTTGAAATATACTGATATAGTCCCAACTTTTTGTTTCATTCTTTCGTTGCAAGGAAATAGTTCCAGTAAATGTTTTCTTATGAAAAACGAAAATATTTAAACTTACATAACTCTTTATAAAAGGAGCTTTTTAGCATCAAAAACCAAAATCTTGTTTGGACAAAAATATGAACTAAAACCTACAAAATAGGCAGGAGGTTAACCAATTCTTTTGTAAATACAAAGAAATGGTTTGGTTCAAATCTTGTCAAAAGACATATAAATTGAAAGGTGAGACCAAAACATGCACTATGCCAAAATTTATTCAAAATTTCAGCAACACTTAAACTTATGACTACTAATGTTAAAAATTGAAAACTCATAACCAATGACTAAACTGAAATTATTTATAAACTACCCAATCAACTCATTAAATAAATTAACAGGCATTTTAATTCACAATAATTATTTTAATTTCATTACCATAAAATTACGAACTATTTAAATTTCTCTGTTAGTTTTAATTGGAAAATACAATTAAATTATAATAAATTAGCATATAATAGAAAGATAGACCAATCTAGTAATTAAATTGGTTTTAAAATTATATTAAAATGTTGTTCAGTAAAGACTATGTTCAAAAAATTAAGATATTTCAATTTAATATAAATTTACATTTTAAATGTTTTATTTTCAATAAATATTATAATTTGATAATTTTTTTTTGTTGAAAAGAAAAATTAATGATTTAAATGAAAATGAATTATGATCTATAAAATTTATAGAAATTTGAGGGAAGGAAATGGAAAATTGAAATATTTTTGAATGATTTAAATTAATGTCTGAATTTTATTGTCAACAAATTAAATTTTTATTAAATGTTTTGATCAAAACTCATTTTTTTTACGTAGATTTCATATAAAAATCTACCTATTGCGATGGGCTTCATCTCGGAATTTCGGAAAAATTTTTTATGCCAAACGACTATATATGGAGATTTTGAAAAATTTTAAATTTTTGATTTTATTATAATTTTTCTAATTTTAGAAAAAGTTTCAATTTTTGATATTGTTATAATTTTTGCAATATTTTTAGAGTTTTGGAAAAAGTTTGAATTTTTAAGAATTTATGGAATATTATTAGAATTTAGAAAAGGTTTAAATATTTGATTTTATTCAAATTTTTGGAATATTTTTGGAATTTTGAAAAAAGCTTCAATTTTTGATTTTGTATTGTTTTGCAATATTTTTAGAATTTTTGAAAAAACTTTAATCTTTGATTTTGTAATAATTTTTGGAATATTTTTAGAATTTTGAAAAAAGTTTGATTTTATTTAATTTTTACAATATTTTTGGAATTTTGTAAGAAATATGAATTTGTGATTTTGTAATATTTTCTCGAAACGCTAAACGGAGAGGTTTTTGAGTAGTTTGCTGAGTGTATCAATCATCTTTTCACTAAATTATGTTAATTTATGATCTGTTATAATTTTCCGGCATCGTATTGATGTTTCGTGTTAGTTTTGTAATAAGTTTCTAAATAGAGATAAAAAAAAATATTTGTACTTTAACAAAGAGTTATGTTTGATATACATCGCTGCCCAAAACTAAAAACAATGACCTCATAAAAGTTTTTTGCCGAAAACTATATCAAAATCCCTAACCAAGAACGAAGTCTTGATATCTCAGAACTGTGAGATTTCAGCCCCACCATATTTTTAAATAAAATTGATTTATTAAAAATATGTTGAGTGAATTTGGATTTTACAACTAAAAACAAAAAAAAATATTATGTTTCACTCAAGTCGCTCCGGAGAAAGTTTTATTTTAACAAAACTCACTGTCGTTAATTCGTCATTTGAGTTTTATTTTACTATAGTTGACGAGTTTTTACTATAGTACTATTTTACTATAGTTGACGACGCATATTGCTCTTTTCCAATTCCGTCTTGAAGGCCAACTTTGTTTGGGATGCAAAAACATAGTCAAAGGACAATGAAGATATCAATTTTTTTAAATTTGTATTTTTTTTAATTTTCAATCTACGATGTATGACAAGCCCGCGTACTCCACTGTGTGCCAAGTGAGATTTTATTATAGCGTGCTTTAGTTATGTGTGTCCGAAAAGTAATATCCCCAGCTTACTACAAATAATCGGATATACACGCAAATGAGACTGTGTTAACGGAATTAAATAAATGAAAACAAAGAGCGACAACTATGACGACTCCAACTACCGAAGAAACCGAGATCGCCGCACACCAATATTTAACTACGATTATTGCATTTAGAAACTTAAAATAGATGTTTTACTCACCCCATTAATTGCCGTTGATCCTTTGTAATAGCCGTTACGGCTGAGTGAAGCACTGTAACACGCTATCACTTTAATGTGCACTATAGTTTCGTTTAATAACTTTTAATTTATACACTCACAAAATAAACTTTTATTATAAATAATAATAGATAAGTAATTTATCATAAATAAAAACTTTTATTTAACAATTTATTTCACAATATTTATTTTAACAATTTTATTGTATTTGCTACCGAGTGAGATTGATTACTAATTCTAAATTATATAATCCAAAATACGTTCGTTATATATTTATTGTAACAGTATTTTGTGGTATGAACAAGTTTTAACTTTTGTAGATTCTACAGAGTGTTTCATAATATGATGTTGTAGAATGTTGTAGTATGTTGTAGAATGTTGTAGAAACCGCTACATCACCCTCCTCCGAGTAAATGCTTCATGTAATAAAAAGAGAGAAAACAAATGATTAAAAATATGTTTGAAAAATAAAAAAAATGGTTTTCTTTTATTATTAAATTGAAAATTTTACGCATTTCTTCTGCTCAATATCGGTGATGGCAACTCCGAATGCTGGTTTTAGGCGATCTATAGATATCGATGTATTTCTGCCGTCTTTGTCGATGAGGAAATGTTTTCTAAAGCGTCGAATTATCTTGTACGGACCTTGATATGGAGAAGATAATCCTGTGCGAACTTTGTCAACTCTGACAAAAACGTGAAGGCATGTATCCAGCGTTTTTGGAATAAAAATGTTGCTTTGCGGAGTATAATGTGGCTCAGCAGGAACTAGGTTGCGCATAGTGTGTCGTAGATGCTCAATTACCTGTTCAGAGTCTGCTGGTTGATTATTGGTTGGATGAATAAATATTTCTCCAGGTAGTCTAAGAGGTTGTCCATAAACTAATTCTGCTGGAGAACATTTGATGTTATCCTTGTGACTTGCTCGTATTCCAAGTAGAACAATAGGCAGCTGTAAACTCCAATTTGTGATATCACCTCTTGCTTTCAGTGATGCTTTTAATTGGCGATGAAAACGTTCAACCATTCCATTAGATTGCGGGTGATAAGAAGTTGTGCGAATTCGATGCGTACCTAAAAGCTTGGTAAGTTCCGCAAACAGCTTAGATTCGAATTGACTTCCTTGATCAGTAGTAATGTTTACTGGTACCCCAAATCTGGAAATATAATTTTCTACAAAAGTTTTTGCAATTGTTGCAGCAGTTATATCTTTCATTACGTATGCTTCGGGCCATCTTGTGAAACGATCTACGGTCGTTAGAATGTAAGTATAACCATTGGATGATGGAAGAGGTCCAACGATGTCTATATGAATGTGTTCAAAACGACCAGACGGCGGTTTGAATTTACCCAATTCCGATTTTGTGTGTCTATGCGTTTTCGATCTTTGGCATGAAAGACAGGACTGTGCCCAGAGGTTTACGTCATTATTCATGTTTGGCCAAAAGTAGCGATCTGTTATTAATTTTCTAGTAGCGCGAACACTAGGATGTGAAATACTATGCAGTGCGTCAAAAGCTGTACGACGTAATTGTTCTGGAAGATAAGGACGATTTGTTCCTTTTCCAACTTCACAGTATATTTCTAATCCAGGAAATGAGAAGCGCTCAAGTTTATAAGATGAACTTGTGAGACGAGTAGAACCAGATAGTAATTTCTGAAGTTCTTGGTCAGGCTTCTGTAATTCTGAAATTGATTTAAGATCTAGTGTTGTTTCTTCAACTGAGGCAGCTTCGTTCTCACCTATTCGTGACAAACTGTCGGCGACAACGTTTTGTTTACCTGTGATGTGTTGAATATCTGTTGAAAACTGTGCAATGAAATCCAGATGTCGAGCTTGTCGTGGACTTCTTTCTGTTTTAGAATTAATTGCGCTAATTAGAGGTTTATGGTCAGTGTAAATAGTGAATTCACGACCTTCAACAAAATATCGGAAGTGTTTAATTGCCAAATAAATTGCGAGCAATTCGCGATCAAAAGCGGAATATTTCATTTCGGCTGGTTGTAGTTTTTTAGAGAAAAAGGCTAAAGGTTCCAAGCATCCATTGTTATGTTGTTGCAAAACTGCTCCTACAGCAGTGTTTGAAGCGTCAGTAGTAATACTGAATATTGCATCCTCTATTGGATGTGCCAAAAGTGTTGCGTTAGCAAGCGCACTCTTGGTTTCAGAGAATGCTTTTTCACAATCTTCAGTCCAAGTAAAATGTTTTGCGGTTTTTGGCTTCTTGAGTAATGAAGCTAAGTGCGAATGAATTGGTGATAACAATTCAGCAAGCTTTGGCACAAAACGATGATAATAATTAATCATACCTGTGAACTGTTGAATTTGTCGAATGGATGTGGGTACAGGAAACTTTTTGATGGCTTCGACTCGTTCTTCTGATGGTACTATACCGTTCGAAGTGATCTTGTGGCTGAGGAAGTTAAGAGCTTTAACACCAAATACACATTTTGAAGTTTTGATATTAATACCAAACTCTGCAAGCTTTTTAAAAAGTAATTGCAAATGCGATTTGTGCTCTTCTTCTGATTTGGAAGCTACAAGTATATCATCGATATATACAAAGACGAAGTCAAGTTCTCTTACTACTTCATTCATGAACCTTTGAAAAGTCTGAGCAGCATTGCGTAACCCGAATGGCATTCGGCTGAATTCAAATAAGCCGAAGGGTGTGGTGATTGCAGTCTTAGCGACATCTTCCACCGCTACAGGTATTAAATGATAAGCTCGGACTAAATCGATTTTTGAGAAGATATTACAACCTTTTAAGTTCATAGAGAAATTTTGAATGTGTGGAATAGGATATCGGTCCGGAATTGTGACTGAGTTTAACCTCCTATAATCTCCACAAGGTCTCCAATCAAGTTCTTTCTTTTTGACCATATGCAAGGGACTAGATACTGGAGAAGATGATGGTTGACAAATTCCTAGCTCAACCATGTGTTGGAATTCCAATTGTGCTGCATTAAATCGTGTTTTATCAAGTCTACGAGGTCTTGCATAAGGAAGTTGACCTTTTGTAACAATGTGGTGAGTAACATTGTGCTTAACTGGTAAACGGTAGTTTGGTGGATCAGTAAGTGTTGGAAACTGCTTAAGAATATCACCATATCCGTTGTCGATAGTGGAATGAATTGGAGTTGGAGTATCAACTCTTGCCATAAAAGCATTGATTGACAGCTTTGTAGCTGGATCAATCAGCTTCTTATTTTTCACATCGACAAGAAGGCCAAATTTTGAAAGAAAATCTGCACCAATAATTGGACGATTGACATCAGCTACAATAAAAGCATGAGTGAAATCGCGTTTCAGTCCAATATTTAGTTTAAGTAATTTAGTGCCATAAGTTTTAATAGCAGTGCCATTTGCAGCAGAAAGTGAAAATTCTATTTCGATTGGTAAGTTTTTACGAAAGTGGCGTACAGGAATAACAGATAAATCAGCACCAGTATCGATTAAAAAAATCATGTGGTTCTTGTTATCCTTAATAAATAGGCGGCGATTAAGATAGTCCTGACTGTGGGCCGCTTTCACAGCAGGGTATCTTATTTTAACGATTTTTCATGTTCAACCGTGATTTTAGGAGTTGTTTTAAAATTACACGGTTTGATGCATTTTTGTGCGCGAGAGCCAAAGCGTCGATGATACCAACAACGTTTCGAATTTAGAGATCCAGACCTTGAAAAAGAGCGAGTTCGAGAATAGTTGCGGCTAGGACTTCTGCTATTGTGTCTAGTAAAACGAGTTAGAGTACGACCAGAGGGACGACAATTAGTGAGTATCGATTCTATTCGTGCTAATCTATTTTCTAAAGTGTGAGAGGAAGAAGCACTAACTTTAGAAGACGTGGAAGTTTGGTGCAGTTTGGGTTTATTGAAGTTTACACTGTCAATGTTATTATTTAATGAAGCTTCAAATAATTTATCCGCAAGTGAAGTTAATTCTTCAATAGGTTTGTCACCGACCGCAATCAATGAGATGTATATAATTTGTGGCAAACGTCGCATCCATAGATTTTTGACAACTGTCTCGTCAAAAGTTGAACCGGCCAGTTGTTTCATCGATCTGAAAATTTCCGATGGTTTCCTATCGCCGATATCGGTGCGTTGAAGAAGTTGTTCAAGACGTTTTTCTTCAGAAATTGAATGTCTGCTAATGAGAGCGCGTTTTAATTCTGAATATTGATTTTCTGCTGGTGGTCGACTTATAATATCTATGACCGTTTCGCATATTTCTGGTGATAACGCAGATATGGTAAGGCAGAATTTCGCAGCATCTTTTCGGATTCGGCTTACTTCGAATTGTGCTTCTGCTTGATAAAACCAGGTTGTGGGATTCGTTGGCCAGAATGAAGGAAGTCGAATTCTAGATATATCAACAGAGTTTAGACTGGTCGAGCTTCCGGCATTATTCATGTCTATGTCTTTTTGTTCATTCACAGCATGTTCGCCATCACTACCCATGATTTAAATTTTCAATTTTCCCGAATTTAATTAATACTCAATTCAGTAAATGAATTAATCAATGAAATTATAATTTTGTATAACAAAAGAAATAATCATAAAAAAAAATCAAATAATAATAATAAAAAATTGATCCGTTATCTAAAATTCAATATTAATCACGAAATCAAAGTTAAATATCGTAATTTAAAAATCCAATATACCGATAGATTTTATTAACACACCTAAAGTAATTCAAAATCTCACCAAAAAATGTTTATATGGAAAATATAAATTATAGAAGTTTTCTTTCTTTTAAATTTTGCAATATATGAAAGGAAAATATGTATTAGGCATGACGTATATTAAATGTTATATGTAAAATGTAACATGACCTAAGAATTTTGTTTGAATTCAAATGTTGTGTTTTGTAACTGTGAATTGTTGCGTATATATTATATGTAGTGTAACAATTATTATTTTAAATACTATGTAATATATTTGTATTTAATTAAATGAAAAATAATCAATAAAAAAATTTCTTAACTGAATTTTAATCCTAGTTGTGATGAAAGTTACTTCGTTTTTTGGGTTGATTTGATAATAATATTTTTCCTAGATGATCTGGATATTGTTGACTGAATTAATAATATAACAGGATCAGCAGCATTACGTTGAAATATTTGATGTAGTTGAATTTGATGTTTGATCGTTGAATTTGATATTAATGAAAATGATGAATCAGCTGTTGTTTGTAAGGTTGTTGTAATTAATGTACACGTCCTTATGATGATTTGTGATTGATTTTTTGTTTGGTTTTTGTAAAAACAACTTTTGATATTGCTGTTGTTTTTTTGTATATTGTTTGTAGCAAGCAATTGTAAGTTGCAAAAATTTTGGTGTATATTAGCAAGAAACACTATAGATAAAACTTTGCACAATGTAGAAGAACATAAAACGTGTTCTCCGCTGACTAAATAGCGGTTTTTCGGGGTCACCAATGTAATAGCCGTTACGGCTGAGTGAAGCACTGTAACACGCTATCACTTTAATGTGCACTATAGTTTCGTTTAATAACTTTTAATTTATACACTCACAAAATAAACTTTTATTATAAATAATAATAGATAAGTAATTTATCATAAATAAAAACTTTTATTTAACAATTTATTTCACAATATTTATTTTAACAATTTTATTGTATTTGCTACCGAGTGAGATTGATTACTAATTCTAAATTATATAATCCAAAATACGTTCGTTATATATTTATTGTAACAGTATTTTGTGGTATGAACAAGTTTTAACTTTTGTAGATTCTACAGAGTGTTTCATAATATGATGTTGTAGAATGTTGTAGTATGTTGTAGAATGTTGTAGAAACCGCTACACCTTCATGCCTCCAAAAAAAACTTAGCAGTCCATGTTGATAACTAAATTATTATCTAAATAAAATAAAATTGGAATAATAACAGGTGAGGATAAAATTCAATTTGTAAAGTGATCTCTTAAGACCCGATGTCCAATTAAATCACCATAATGATATTTGTGTGGTGAATCTTATTCATTCATCCCCAGTATTGTGTTGAAGCTATTGTTGAGGCTGCTGTATAACATTTACTAGATAGCTATTCCACAAAATCTAATTTTAAATTCGCTTGAGAAGTAATCTGTTCCACGTAATCCAATTTTAAACTTCGTTTCCGGTTCGAAATAGTCACGCTGTTCATGCCGCAGTATAATTTCTCAAAACTAGATGTTAGATGTTAGATGTTAATTATTTATCCTGTGCTATTACACCCACTAGCAATTCTACCAGTTTAATTGATGATTATACATAGAATTGCCTTTCCTTTACGGTTTTGCTAGTTGTTGTTCCACCTTCGAAATGGTATCACAATGGCTAATTGTTGCCTCAATATAACTTTCTTTCCTTTATTAGCCGATTCAGATATTTCAACCATTTAATTCAGATAATTCATGCATCACTTTTCGAAAATATGCCTGCAAAAAAAATTCTATTGTTACAGTGAAACACGACTTTCATTAATTAACTCATAATCTTTAATATTTTTTTTGTAATTTTTCCAAACAGACCAGGGCCAAACCGTTATAAATATCGAAATAGACGAAAACTTTTTATACGTGTATATGAATGGTCGGAAAATGTAGTTAATGGTCTAAGTAATTAAGGAAAAATCGACCGAACTGAGTAAAAGTCCCAGAGAGGGGTGGGGGGTTGTAATATATACGTTTTTAGGGGTTTGTATTAGTTTTTTGCGATTTGTGACTAAACTATGCATCCTATCGAAAAAAGTTTAATATAAAAGTTGTAGATAATAAAAAAATCTAAAACTTTTGACTGCACATTATTGACCATAACCACAAAATTATCGAGAAAAAGGCAAAAAAAGGTTTTTTTTAGGTAGATTTCATATAAAAATCTATTAGGTAGATTTCATATAAAAATCTACCTATGGCAATGGGCTTCATCTCGGAATTTCGGAAAAATTTTGATGCCAAACGACTATTTGTGATAAGCGGAGATGGAAAAACAAAATAAAAAAAAAATTATATATATATATATATATAACGATATGAGGTATAACGGAATTTTGCGGCACTCTCACGGTCGCATTTTTCGACCTACACCAAAATAATTTTCTGTGTATGTTTCGGCAAATAATGTCTTGGACAAGTTCGTGAACTGGCCATATCCGGGTACCGGTTAAGCGGCTAGAGCCTAAAAAGTCGAATAATCTAGGGCGCTATAACTTCCGTTTGAATAATAATATTTTAATAAAATTTAAAAATATTGAATATTTGAACCTTTTTTTATCATTTTTATCCAGATGACTACTTTGGCGTTTCAGGTTCCTCAAAAATCAGCTGTTTTAAAAATTTACTAAACTTTGCTGCCCTTGATCTAGCTGAAATGGCCAAGCTCATAGTTGAAAACTTTTTTTCACGTATTTAAAATATAAATCTTTCCAAAATTTTTAAAAATAATAGTTTAAGTCTAACGGTTGAGACCCTACGGCTGTTGAAATAAAAACAAACGCAAAAGGCAATGCTTTCATCATGTTTCAGTTTATGTTATTTAAATTCATCTTAGCTTTTAAACATATTTTTCAACTATAGCCTCAAAAAATTTCAGCTTTCGAACCCAAAAGGTTCCATTTTTATAAGCATTATAATGCAACCCTTACAAGAAAAATATCAACCCATTTAATACCATAGAAAAATTATCAAAATCTCTTTTGTTTTTATTTTTTTTACTAAGTAACCGTTTGAAAAAAGATTAAATAAGAACAAAAAAACACAACAACAAAAGATGATTTTGAAATAAAATTGTTTGATAATGTTTGATTATAAATTATGTGTGATGGTATAATTGTAGTTGTGACGTAGTTCATTTGATCTTTGGTGGATTTATTATGTTATTAAAAGTAGTTTAAACCAACTTAAATAAAACTGTTCCGAAATTGTATTGATGGCGTTAGTTCGGATAATGTATTTAATTTGGTTCGATAATTTTTTTGAATTATTCTGTTTCTACTTATATTTTTTATTTAAACTAATCTGACTTATCTAATTTTATTTGGACACAAAACCGTCTGACCCCGAAATCTACCTATTTCTAGCGGATATACCTGCCGCTGGGATTTTTTTGTTTGAAATTTATAACTACCGCAAAAATTTTTATATTTTTATGAAAATCGGTGAAAATGTTCTTTACTGTGTTTCAAACAGTCCCAAATTTTTTCAAAGCGAAATATTTAATTTTCTATGTTTTATGAAGAAAATTATAAAAAAAGACCTAATTTTCAATCGAAAAATTTGGTTGGGAAAATTGCGATTTTTGAACTTTACCAGCGCTCATTTTTTTTGTTGAAATCCCATCTTTAATATAAAATTAAAATATAATACTGTTTATGTACAAAAATTTCGTTAAAAAAGCGAAGAACCGAAAAAACTACTTTCAAATCAAGAATTTCTTTTTATTTGTTGTAAATAAACGTTTGCTTTCATTAAAAGCGTTAATTCACATACGATACTATGTTATACAAGTAATTTACATATACATAACTAATCTTGGCTTTCAAAGTCCCGAAATCATCGTTTAAACTGTGGTGATTATTTTATTTAAATTACCAGCTACCAGAGTCGGTTCAACGTTTCATTGCCATAATAACCGTACCTTAAATAGTGCAATTTTCAAGAGCTTTTAGGGCAGCCTATGCAAACAAAATATATATTAATGACATTTTCAGGTCATTGAATGGAAAATACTTTAGCCTGAAAGACGGCACAATATATTCCAACTGGAAACTCCAGCTCAAGATCTTTATTTTTGAATTGATTATAGTTTTGAAAGCATTTTTAATAAGTGATCTATCTATATAGATGTTCAACGTGTTGATCTCAGTGTTCCATTCATAGCATATTAGCTACCACTATATGATGCCTTATAAACGTAGTGGAATTTGAATGTAAAACATATCTGAAGTATTATTTCAGATCCTTCCACCCGTTTGATGAAATTCTTTGATGAATCTCATGGTAGTAGCCAAGAAATCAAACTTTTTGTAACCTTTGGGACCGCATTCGCATCAAAACTCCTCTAAGAGACCACTTTCGAAGTCGTTTAGTTCTTGTGATCTTCCACTTGCTTTTCTCTAATTATAAACAGTCATATGACTACTATCATAGTTGTGTTTACCACTTTATCAATTAATTCGATTTCCTTCAGTAAACAGAATCGATATACGTCCTTCTCCTCCTGCCGCCCTCCCTCCCTCAATAAATTTGAGATGTTATATGGAGTATCTTATAATGGATATGATGGTGGAGCTTAGGACCTTAACGGCTGCTTAGCTATCCGACAAAATAGCAATTCTCTTGTTCTGCTACTTTATTTTCAAGTTAAAGTCAGTGCATCTTTCGATTGCACATAGTTTAGCCTGGATGGCGATGGGGTAGGTGTCTACTGGTTCAAAGTATTTGGTTTTCCAACAACTACTACCTCGGTTTTGCCCCATCCGCGTACGTTTGGTTACATCGTTACTCAGACGGTATGCAGTGAACTCACTACTAAAGTCTGTTTTGTTGCTCAACTTCGATGTATATTTCCTATCAAAGTTTAATTACTTAATTATTCTTGTATAGGAAAACTCAAGAAAATAATTCCATTTCGAAAGTCTCTCTCAATGTTTAAACTGGACAATCATGCCCTTTTCCAAAGCGTCCATTCTAAATCTCAGAGTAGCTTCTCTGGCTATGATCTTAATCTGCAAGTGGATTGGAACCAATCGTAGCAGCATCTCAATTGATGCAGTATGATATGTTCTCATAGCCCCCATTATGCAAATACAGGCCAGCCTTTGCGCTTTTGTTAACTCCATTTTCTCAGAGTTGAGCTGAGTTCTGCTGTATCATGCAAATCCTCCGTACTTGATGGTTGGTATCGTTTTTATGGTATACCTCCACCTTAGGATATTTAGGTTTCATCTCCATATTTTACCTGCATGGTCCATCAGTGCAGCTCTTACGGTTTTGCTCACCACTGCTTGTCTCCTATGCAGATTCAATTATGGAGCCTCTCATGATGAAGAGTTTTATTCTAAATTGTCTTGTGATTGTCCGTGAACGATACCAACTTAGTTTTACTCAGATTGAGTTTTAGTCCCACAGATGAGCACTATTTGTCTACCAGGTTTAACAATCTCTGTGCATTGACACTGAGTGTCTCCTAAAATCTCGCGATAATGACTGTCATCTGTATACTCAAGACATTTAATGCCCTGGTTACAGAAGACTCAGCCCTGTAAACATTCTTTGGTGGTGCCAAGGGTACTTTTACAATCTACTACCAGTGGTAGTTTCTGCTACTCTAGTCTTCAGCATCTCAGCCACTCAGTTGTAGTGCTATTAACGTTTTTCTAGCTTAGAGCCTTCTTGGCTTGGGAGGCATCTTCAATCTCTAGAAAGACATAGGCATCAACTGTCATGCTGTTATCCTTCTTTAATTCTCTAGTCAACTTGAACAGCGCGGTCTCCGTTTGTCTGCTCGTTCTGAACGTATATTAACTATCATGCAAATGCGATTTTACCAAAAAACTAGTTCATATTCGGCTGTTGATTATCTTTTCGATCGTTTAATATGAAAGATTTTAAACTGATGGGTCTATGAGATTTCGCCTGGGTTCCATTTTCTTTTCTGTTTTTAGAATGAATATCACTTTTACCGTTCTCCATGGTTCTGGAATATGTCCAAGTGCCAGAAAGTTACAAAGCTACACAGGAGGCATGGTAAAAGTTGCAGCCTAACCGCTACAGGTGTTGCAGGGATATTATCACAAACAGTTCTCCTTCGAGAACGTTACTTCTTTTAGTCCGCCAGATTTCTTTACTAAAGGTGGTAAGCACCCTAGTGTAGTGTTCGCAGTTGCCAGATTGTTTTACTCTGGTGAAGAGCCTCCTTACTTCTGCCCTTAGTTTTGTCAACTCCTTGCTTTACCCAAACGCGTTCTTCTGCGCTTTGACCTTAGTCATTTACCTTAACTGGTATCAAATTCCTTCGTTCTTGTCAGGATTACTTCCACCCGCTACAGCATGTTCCGAGCAGCATGTTCCCTCTAGCTACAGCATGTTCCCTCTAGCTGTTTTTAGGCAGGGTCCCAAGGCGGTTCCCTTTCGTACTTTCTAGTTCAAACTTCTGTTTCTATGATCTATCAAGGAGAAATCATTTGAGACTCTCCAGTTCTTTATGAACTGTCCTAACCCGATACTTCCTATCGTTAGATCCAACACCTCCTATATTATGCGTGTGACAAATATCACCTCTATATTTTTATTCATTGCTACTCCATGTTTCGTTGTGAGCTTTTGCATCACACCCGATGATAAAAGGCCGCTTCTTCTTGTTATATACTGATCCACCAGCCTCTGTGCCTCTACAGACGGTATCTGTAATCTGTCGTCTCCTGCACATAAGGTTAATTACACCACTATCTGGGGGCAAATGCTTACAAATGTGATGATATTCGTTATGGGCACTACGTTTCTTCTAAGGAAATGTGAAAGACAAAAGTAATAAATGTATTTAATGACAACAATTAATCATAATGCACCCTCTAGGTGAGTTTGCATTAGTATCCCATTCTTCCTTCGCCTCGGTGCTTGCAAGGTCCTTTACCCTGTTTTATGAGCTATTTCTTAGTGAATGTCCTGACCACCGCAGCTGACAATGCTACGGCGTGGTGAACATTCTTTTGGGCTACGGACAAGTTTCCTACCACCTCAATTAGATGTAGTCGGAGGGATTGTATATGCATTTTCATGTATCAACAACCTCTTCTAGTCCTCGGTCACGTCCTTGATATTATTACGTTCATCCTCTGCAGAAGCATCCTCAACCTCGCCTGCAACCATTTCTCAACCAGACTGGGTTGCGTCATTAAGGTTGAGGTTAAATCCCTGGGCGGTGGTGGTATCTCACTTCCCTCGAGATTCCGCTAGCCCACTTTTCCTCCGTCTCTTCTAAAACTGCCTTACGAGGTTTTTGGACAATGACCTTGCCAAATTGATAAGTATATTCCCTACACTAGATAGAGATTTCATTACCCTGTCATCCATTCATAAAGCAAAAAGTTCGGTTGTGGTCTCATCTTGACTTCTAAAAAGCTTCCAATCGTCGTCGAACTCTATCACCACGGAACCAGGTTTGAAGTTAATATCCCTACATCCGATCCTATGATTAGCGTATCCTACCACCAGTTGATTTACTAGCCCAATTCCAACTAAGCCCAGTTTACTTCAAGTTGGTTTGCTTAGTTGCACTAGCATAGCTGGCATGAGATGGTGGCCATCCTCTCCTGACGGGTGGCTATTCTGAACTTCTTCGCTGCATTATCCTGCGGCGTCGTGGAATCTCAGTTGGAACCTTCCCTTTCCATTCCAGAGCCTTTCTCTTTGAGTCCTCCCGAAGCATCTCCTTCGCGAACCACAAGTACCGCCTGATACTAACTCCACAGAGTCCTGCCTCAGTAAAAGTTGCCCCCCCCCTTCCCCCCTACTTATAGGCTGGCCTATAGGTGGTAAAGGTGGACATCAACACCTTCTACTCCTTCTCTTGTCTTTTAGAATGGTGCTTATCACCGGAGCTATACTGCTTCCCGCTTCAACATTTGTATTTTTCTGCCGGAACAAGGTATAGCTCTTTCCCGTGTCAGCGGTGTTACTTACCGCTGGTACATTCACATTAACAACTTGACGAGAAGACTTATTCTTGCGCCTCACACTTGTAATCTCTTCTCTCATCAACGCGGTGACCAATGTTGTATTTGGTGTCGAAGGAATGTTTAGATAGTAAATTTAAAAGACGGTTAAACAAAAGATCCGTTTGATATGCTGATATTTAAGAAAATGGTCCATAAGGAAGATAAAAGTGTAGCCAATGAGACCGATGAAAATGCAACAAATAATGTCATCGATATTTTTTTTTTTGAAGAAAAAAAGGGAGCTGGAGAAGTTGATCCCATGTTTTGTTAAAAACATCTTATAAAAGAAGAGGAGAACAACAATTACCCGATCGGACGAAGAATGTGCTTTTCTTATATATTTTTAGAGGGCGTAAATTTTGGGAGAGCAGAGGCAATAGATCGAAGAAGACTTGATCTGGAAATTAATGTGTATGCAACGAAAAGTTGTGTTAATGAATGTATTGTTAATGTTGATACCCATGGTGGTGCCAAAAAGGGGTTAGATCATTTTTTCTTGATAAGATAAAACAACATGGCATGGACGTTAGATTTATCGGTGGCAATTGTAGAGTTTGGAATGGGAAGCGAGAAAACAGTGAGTAGTGTGGAGGTCTTTCATCAGAATAGAGTTGGTGTGATTGAATCAGTGAATTTTAGATGTGCCGAGTGTATGTTGGCACGAACAAAAAAAATTTATTATTCGTCTACTCTTTCTATAAATCGTGGTTGGTGGTCTTTTAAAGAAAAATATTGGTAGCGTTTAGTGCCTACATTCTCCTTCTAACCTTAGGAGGAACAAATTTCGGACCAGAACTGACTAGCATTTGAGTTTAGAACATTTGATGGACTTGAGTAGTTGTGAAACAAGAAAAATTGTGTAGTTGTTGGAAGCGAGGTCTTGCTTTTGTCAATAATGCTGTTGAATTATGTGTTGCGTTTAAAAAACGAAGTGGACAAGAATACCGCAAGGGATGTCAAATAAATCTAGTTTTATAAAGCGACGAACATGTTAATATTGTGGATCGTTTTCTAGATGACGTAGTTAAGAATCTATCTGCTGAAACGTTGAACGGGGTTAAAACAGAAAATGCTTTCAAATCATAAAGACAATAAATTGGTCCAAACTTCAATAACTTCAAACATGGATAACTGAGTTTGATAAAACGTAGTATAGATTATGGAAAAGAGAATCAAGACGCTTAAAAAATAAAAAAAAATTGAAACCTGACCATTCCTGATTTTCTTGAAACGTTAATAATCGTTATTATAATAAAAAAATTAACAAGTTTTTTTCAATAGTTTTGACATAGGGTGGTTCGAATTTTGTTTAAAAATTTAGATGCATATGTAAAGTTTAACGATAAATTGTGCTATAACGCAGTAACCGATTTTAATAATTTTTTTGTTTGAAAGGTTTTATGTAATAAGACTTTATAATAGTAGTTTATGTAACAAGCACGCAAAATATGGTTTTAGCGGACAAATCGTAATGTTTCCGCACGAGGCGCTAGCCGAGTCTGTAATATGAAGATGAGTCTGCTAAAGCCATTTGCGTACGTGTTGCATACAACGTTTTTTGTATTAGCTCTTAGGATTTTTTTTTCTAATTTATTGCTTAATTTGTATTCTTGCGTACCTAAAAATTTGATTTTTGAGCTTATCAACGCAATTGTTGAAACTTATCAAACTTATCAAAGCAATTGTGATTATAATTTGAAAATAATTGTAATATAAAATGAAAACAAATTTTGAATCCGCTAAAGTTTTGTCATAACGACTTTAAGTACTAGGCCGCTAAAATACAATTTTGCGGACTCTAAACAGTTCTAAAAGTAATCATTTTTCGGAGCTAATACTAAAAAAATATTTCACTGATAAAAAAATTTGTCTTTTTATATGACTTATTTTAATTTTAATTTTTCAAACATGGCCATTTCAAAAAGTGACTTTTTTTCTTTTTTTTTTATATTTTGAAAATTTGTTATTTACTCAATATATTACACCCTTCCCATGGACCGAAGTTACACTTACACTTTAACTAAAAAAAATTTTTACTTGTACTTAATCTCGAAAATATACTCAACATTACCAAAACACAAAGAAGTTTACAACGCCATGTTTATTGTTGTTGTTAAAGAAAGAGAATGAAAATTTAGAACTACTTTTTTCATTTAAAAAAAACAGTACACAATATGACTGGAAAATAGATATAACAAGAAAAAATGTGCATTCTTTGTGTTGATATCAAGAAAAAACCAAGATAAAAATTAAATAACCAAAATACTGTTGCTAAAACCCTCTCGGGTATTTATAATTTTCTAACCCTAAAAAATTCCATTCTTCATACATATTTTTTGTGCTTGTATTATTATCTGGTTTCTGGTTCATTTAACGACAATTTTTTTTCTGTTTAAGAAAAACACATTATTAATGTTTTGTTGTTATTTTCCAGTATTTTAAATTTACTTGAGTATTGTACGAGTATTGTATTTATTTAAACAGAAAATATAACATTGGAAGTGGGGATCATTTTAATCGTAAATTAATACGAAAATATTTTCGATGTTTAGAAAAAGAAATCGGAAGGAAAAAATTTATTCCTTTTTTATTTCACCACCCAAACGCAAGGGATTCGGAACATTCCATGGTTCCACCGAATAGATGTTTGTTTTAAACTTAAATACGTTCAACCACTGATAACTGATTTTGATGAAGCTTGTAGTATAAAATTTGCAAGACTTAAAACAGCTCTGCATCCCAAATATTGATAGAACCATAAAAGACGAATGAGTTTGATCTTTATTTTTTTATTACAAATAAGATATGAAACATTGACCATCATGAACATATATAACAATGCCAATATTATAAAATTATAAGCTGTGTAAACTTAATTCAATATTAATAACTTCCTTCAAACAGATTTTCAATTTTCTTTGCACGATGATTCTCACATAAATAAACAATTTCACTTTGAATTTATTAAATAAAAAAAACTTAAGAAACGAAGAAAAGTTTTAAGAAATTCAATGAAATTTATTTATTTTAAATGTTTGTGCAACAATTTCAAATACTTTAATGCTCAACTTTTTTTTATTCATATATAAACAAGATTTTCGATTTTCTTTTCGAGTTTTTTTGATTTTTTATATTACAAAGATTTTGACCATGAGAAAAACAAGAGTTTTCTTGGAAACAAGATTTTCTATTTTTCGAAAACAAAATGTTTTTGCACCAGCATGACTGTGATCGCTTAGCATATGCAATCAAATCAATGAGTGAAAGTTTTTGTAAATTGGTGAAACGTTTGGGCAAAGTACTCCATCGGACTACTAGAGGAATTGTGGGAACATTAGAGGAACAGCGTGCCTTGAGATTTAAATTTCCAACTAGCGCAGTCTGTGAGTGCGATTAAACTTTTTCTCAGCCCATCACAAATGCTGATTTGCAAGCAAAAGCACAAGAAGACGGATTTAAATGAGCAAAGAATGGGGACCCTAATGATCTCCAAAGTTGGAGGAACCAAGACCATCAAACACAACGCATCAAATATAATTATTACATTTAAAAATTAAAATGTTTCACTGACCTAAATTATTTAAGTTCGATCCAACTCTTCATGCTTCTTCCTTACTAGCCAATTATAGTGAATAATGTATAAAATATTACAACTAAAACAATCAATACTGGCGCCAATGGTAACGGCGATTGTTGAACACGAAGAATAATGCAATATAATAAAAACGAAATCGTTGCACCTGACATACATGCGATTGTGGAATTTGAAATAATAATATCCAATGATGCAACACAATAGAAATAAAAATCGATTCGCCAACGGTAACGGCGATTGCTAAATATGAATAACAAATCAATATAAACGTGATCGTTGCGCCAATGGTACCGGAAAATGTTGGATATAATCATTTTGATAAGTGTATTTATTTTAGTTTTGTTTATCTATTTTTATTTATTCTAAATACACAATAATTGCTTTTATAGCTTTTCAGTCAATATCTCATGAATTTTTGTTCATTTTATTAGAGATTTTACAAATATATTTTAGCAGGAAATTATTTTAAATATTATTTGAACACAATTAAAAGCTCTACTCCAAGATATTATAAATTTTAACAGTGTTTATATGTTGCTGTCGTTAATTATAAATTATTACTTTGTGTCTCAGTAAAATTAATCATAATAGTGTAGTACACAATGTCAAATACTTTTTCATAAATTTTTTTAAAAGAATTAATTTCAAAGAAAATTCAAATTCTACAATTTCTTAATTAAAAAAAAAATACAAAACCAACTTGCGCAACTTGAGTAGATTCACGGAACTGTATGTCCTTCATGTGACAAAGACAATACAAACAGATAATTTTTTAAATAAAAAGGCAACGCTTGTTAGCATAAAAAGAATTAATCATTATCTATTTTTTATGCTCTGAAAGCGTTTCAGTTTATTCACTGAAATGACAACGGAAATGTACGCTGGTGCAAGTATATATGTACGTAAAAAAAAATTAATGAAAACGCAAGAGAAACAAATTGTGCTAAAAACCACATTTAACAAATTGTTCAATATGGAGAGTTCAATTCGACAGCGTTGAATTGATAAAATACATTTTCAACGCTGATGAAATTACTAGAAGATAATATTGCGGTTAGTGTTGGCACTATTCCAGATTTTGTTGTGTGAACTAGCGTCACATCCAATAAAGAAGGAGCCATTCTTCCAATAACACCACTCTTCCGACCCTACAGGCCCTCTTCATCAACGTATTTTTTTGGTCATCCTATTTTCAGTTTACCTTCATCCTCATCACAACATCTCAGAACTTTTTTTTGCTCTTAACCAAAAACTCCGAGTTCTGAGCTTTAGCCATGGGAAAGATTTGTTAAGCTTTCTCAGCACTTCTTATAAAAAAACAAATAGCAACCATGTGGGAACCAAAGCGTGATTTCCTCTTTCTCGACTCAAAGGAACTGTCTCGAGATATTTTACAGCCAACCACACAGTGTCTTGGTTTGAAGTTGACACCATTAAAATTTGATTTTGTTGTCAAACTATTTCAACATTAGACCTAATAGAGTTTATTCGATCTGGCCTTAATCCTCTGCACTTAGTATGGTTCTGAGATATTCGTCTATCAAGATTACTAAACTAATGGTTTTTGCTGCAGCAGCGAAGCTGACGTAGTAATCGCGATTCTAGCTGGTTTGGTTTTGACAGTCACGTTCTCTGAGAGCTTTGTGAACTCTCAATCTTACTTCTGCTCCAAAGGAAAGAGTTTATATTCCGTTCTAAAGCCTTTTCCAAATACTACATCGGATTCCAATCCTTTTGTTTATTCAAAATTAGGCATGTTTAGTGTTAATTGTAATAAATTAACGTCTCTGAATATCCAAAGATACCATGCCCAACTAGAAATTAGGACTAAGGCTGTTTTCTAAACGACGACTTATTTGAAACTTATTTATGTAGACTTACTTATTCACCGCCATTTTAAATAAGTATTTAAAAGCTATTCTAAATGATTTAGCTTTCTTATTTTGACAGCAACAAAAAGCAAATTCGAAAATAAATTTAATTAGAACGATTTATTTAATTTGATCAATTAAAGAGTTTACAAAACTTCTTTTTTTCATTTTAAATTACTACATTATTTTATTAGGGATCAAAAAAGAAATTTTATTGCTTAAAACCATTTTGTAAACAAACATAAAAATATTTGACACTGTCAAATCGAATTAGATTTTTCTATGAAAAAAAAATTTCAAATAAGTCACCTATTTAGGTTACTTATTCAAATAAGTAAGTCTCCACAAATAAGTTTCAAATAAGTTTTGGTTTAGAAAACAGCCTAAGTTTGAAAATTTATTCAGTTTCTTTAAGAAATTTATGGACGCTGACTTTGAAATCTTGAGGATTAAAACTGTCAGGGAAAACCCATGAAGGTAAGGCATTCCAAAGATGAGAGCCTCTGTTTTCAAAAATAACGCTGAAAAGCAACAGTTCTGCGCCTTTTTATATGAACCTTAAAAGGATGGGCTACAACATTTGCGGTGTTACGCGATAGGTTTGCTGGTTCAGGTAAAATTGATTTGATCTCATTGGAAGTTTGTTCATTCATAACATATTTATAGAAAACTGTCAGATCAGTAACATTTCTTCTGTGCTGCAAGGAATCAAGCTCATTAGTAAGAGTTGAGTTGCAAATCAGTTTGATAGCTCTACGCTGAATAGAGTCAAGACACTTTAAACTACTAAAATATGCTCCGCCCCAGATGTGAGGACAATACTCCATACTGGGACGTATAAACAATTTATATATTAAAAGAAGCTGTTCACTATTGAAAAAATTACGACATCGTCTCAAAAAAGCCCCATTTTTGAACATCGTTCTTTTAGCTAAGTTTAAAATATGAGAATTCCATTTCAAATTTTTTTCAATTTCTACTCCTAGAAGTCTTATGAATTATTTCTCCACAAGATCTTTGGAGTCAAACTTTAATGGAAACGGATTGGGTGTGGACAATTTAGAAAAATGGCAAACCTGTGTTTTACTTATATTAAATTCAACACTGTTAGCCAAACCCCAATCTATGATAGTCGTTAGATTATCGTTTAAGGAATTTATCAAATTTGACCTACAGTTATTATGCACTGACGGTGAATTTTTATTAGACATTTCATATAATGCATGAAGTGTGCTATCATCAGCAAAACTATGAATAAGATTAACAGTTGAATTCAACAAATCATTAATATAAATAAGGAAGAGAGTTGGTGATAAAGCAGAACCCTGAGGAACGCCTGCATTAGTTGAAAAAACATCTGATGAGATACCATCAACATTGACCCAAAATTTTCGTTCAGAAATAATGCTCTGTACCTAAGTAATATATTGGTCGTCCATACCATAGCATCTTAATTTGCAAAAAAGATTGTTGTGCCATACTTTGTCAAATGCTTTAGATATATCAAGAGCAACATCAAAAGTTTCACCATGGCTCTCAAGAGATTTATTCCATACATGAGTGACAGAAGAAAGTAAATCTCCCGTCGTACTTCCTTTACGGAACCCGTATTGTCTTTCATTAAGCATTGGATCAGTTTTACTGCCCTTTTTTGAAACTGGTTGTACAGCTGCCATTTGCAAGATTTCAGAAAAAATGCCTTTCTTATACGACAAATAGAATATTTTAGTGAGTATCGGTGCTAGCTCTTTTGCAAATGTTTTAAGAATAATCGGAGGAATACAATCTGGTCCAGAAGCTTTGTTAGCATTAATTTGTAAAAGCATTTTCCGAATGATGTTTTTACGAAAAATTGCACGCATCATTTTATGAGAAGCTCTAGGAACTGGTTTAGGTAAGAAATTGGGTTCTTTTAGTGTAGAATTTTTAGAGAAATGATATCCAAGACGATTGGCTTTTTCTTTTGGGTCAATGACAGGCATATCACTATCAATAAGAGGAGGTAGAGAAGACTTACAAAAATTACCTTGGACAACCCTAACAGCTTTAAAAGAAATTGCGTGAACCAGTTGGGTGTTCAGCAAATTTAGACGCTTTTTTCCTATTAAAGAGATTCTTTTCTGTATCTGTTAGTCGCCTACAAATATTGCTCTCATTTCGGTACTGTCTAAGGTTTTCATCAGTTTTGTTTAGATTACACTTACGAAAAGCCTTTTTTTTAATTTCAATTGCTTTCTTTGTATTTATTTGAAAACCAAAGATCACTCTTAGAGACGATTAATTTATTCGGCATATATCTGCTCATACCCTCGAGAACAGTGTTAGAAAAAATTTAAGACCGCTGTGTTTGTGTCTTGATCAGTAAGACAAATATGTTTCCATAGAAACCATTTGAAAAAATCCCGTAAACCCTGCCAATCCGCCTCTTTATAGTCACAAACCAGGCAGGGGGCTGGTGGAGATCAAATTATGATCTGAACCACCCAAAGGATCTGATACTTTAAATTGTACCAAGAAAGGATCATTTGTCAAGAACAAATCAAGTAGGTTACTACTTTGTCCAGGAATGTCAGGTACACTCGTAGGCTGGTCTATAATCTGTGTATAATTATGATAAACAGCAAAATGCTCAGCCTGTCTACCTATATCGTTAGTAGCAGAGCAGTGTATGAGCCAATCTTTATTGTGAATGTTAAAGTCACTAAGAACTATAAACTTGGCGTTAGGATACTCAGTCAATCTATCCATTTTTTCAGATAGATCATGAAACAAATTGATATTCTCAGGTGAGTTAGGCGACTGATACAGACCAAAGTCAAACAACGTTTGATTAGTACAACAAGGGATTAAGGGATACCACATGGTGGTATTTTGAATTTAATTCAAAATCTTTAATTCTAACATGTGGAATGGTGTTTCTGATATATACACAAACACCATGCTTGAAGTAAAATTAGGATTCTAGATCATGTGGACAAAAGTATTTACTACGATCTAGATTAACAGCTCGGTCACTGATAATCGTTTCAGTTAAGAAGAGAATATAGGGGTTGACACTTTCAAGATATTGATGAACTGAATGAAGATTGACATTCAATCCTCTTATGTTTGCGAAATTAATTGCTAATTTCGCCATATCAAATAACATTCATGTGATTTGAATATCAAATTTTTAAATACAAAATAAAAAAAATTAAAAATTGTAAGGTAGAATCAGTATTGAACTACGAACTACTAATTAATTTCCGAATCAGCTATCAAATTATTATAATTGTTATATTACATTACCTAATGGAAGAATTGTCTAGACAGTTGGGTAAACTTGTAACTAGGACTAAGTTTACTGTTTAAACAATTATCAAAGCAATATAATATCAACAAGCACCCAACTCAAATTATATTAGATTTTACTGCTACCTCTCTACCGTTATGAATATCAAGTAATACTTATTATTTAACCCCCAACGCATTTAAATTCTCCAGTTGTTGGACGGTAGAGCTCAGGCAGGTGGAGGTGGGGTGTTTTCTAATGTCCAGACGTGTCTTTCTTACCGATTGCAAACAAAACTAAGCTCTGATATATTTGGTTATCACTTAGGACTACATAAAAATTCATTTCTAATAATTCAGTTATTATTATTTATTTAGTTATTAATTAAATAAAATAATAATTAAGGGGGGGGGGTATTGTTTTGAAGACGAAAAAAGGCATATTTTTGTGATTTTTTTGCGGCGACATGAGTAATATAATTTTATTAAATTTAATTACATATTATTCTACAACTTTTCAAGTATGTCAGAAAAAATTTCAATTAAAAATATTGATAAATCAGCCAGTGACGTTGAATCTCCAGGAGCGCCTTGAAAAAAAGTGGTTTTGAGGTGAACATTATAACTCGTTACCGGATCACGTGAAACAAAAAAATTGATATGCGTTTTGAAGGTGATGTATTTCTCGAGGTAATCAGGAAGAGTTTTTTTATTTTTTTTTTCTATTTTTTGCAGTACTTGGAAGTGAAAATCGCGATTTTAGCTCAAAAAATCGCGTTTAATTTAAAAAACTCTTCCTGATTACCTGTTGATTTATGTGAAGAAGTAATGTTCAAATTTTCAAAAGGATCGGTTCAGTAGATTTTGAGTTCTAATGTTCACGAACTTCAAAAATGACGTTTTCGGGAACATGGGGTAAAACGGCAACCCTGTTGAAATGCTGTAACTCCGTTAGTTTTACTCGGATTGACTTAAAATTTGTACACAATATTCTCGACAAATTGTTCATTCAGAAAAAAAAATAAAATAAATGCAAAAAAAATTATTTTAAAACCATACCCTCCCTCCTGTTGAAACGCTGTAACTCCTTTAGTTTTACTCGGATTGACTTAAAACTTGTACACAATATTCTCGACATATTGTTCATTCAGAAAAAAAAAATAAAAAAAAAATGTAAAAAAAATCATTTTAAAACCACACCCACCCCTGTTGACATGCTGTAACTCCGTTAGTTTTACTCGGATTGACTTAAAATTTGTACACAATATTCTCGACATATTGTTCATTCAGAAAAAAAAATTAAAAAAAAAATGCAAAAAAATTATTTTAAAACCAAACCCCCCTTAAATAAAAATAATTACTTCTTTTTTTTCCATTTTGTATATTTCGTTTCTAGCAAACGTTAAACCTCACTCAAATTAATAATTGTCTATCCATGTCGTAAGTTTTTTCCATTTGACATCTGAACCAAAAAATGGCGTCAAAAGTGGGGCTCCTAACTGTTTCTATTCATGCGATATTCAATATTGAATCAAAAATGGTGCCCAAAGTGAGTTCCTAAGTGAGTGAAAAAAATTCTTCCCACTCTTGACTCCAATTAAAAATTTTATATTAGTATAGTAATATAGTAAGTTAAAGATTTTTATGTTAAAGTTTTTGAGGAAATTTTTTTTCTGGTTAATTAGTCAGTCAGATGTCACTAAGTTGGGGTAAATACGTCAACTAAAAAATGAAATAAAAATTTATTAAAATTTTTGAAATTCAGAAATGAGTATATTTTTATTTAATAAAACTTAGTGTTAACTTAAGCACTACACTGCTGAGGCAGGAAGGTTTTAACACAAAATGCTGGTGTGTCCTTTTCTGAATGGATTAGAAAGCAAAATAATAACTGTGCAATAGCATTAAACAATGCAACAACGTGACTACCTTATTATATACGATAATCATCGGGGTTTGACTCCGAAACTCTAGGCAAGGCAATCTTTTTCTTCCATTAAATCTATGGATTTGCATCCCCACTATCAAGTCTTAGATCATTGTTAAGGACATTTGTTTTTTAAAAATACAATTCAAAGTAAAACTTATATATATCTCACATAGTACTATTCTAACAATATCAACAAATTATTTATGAATGACTATTTATGAATTTTTTAATTTTAAATAGATCTCAAGTTTTTTTTATACAAGAGGGTTGATGTCGATCATGATGTATCTTTTTTTCTCTTTCCTCAGTATGTTGGATTCACAAATTCGGTGTTTTATTTAAAATCGAAGCCGTTTTTACACAATAAATTTGCATTAGGTTGTTTTATCAAAGCTGATTTAAAAATTTTGTAAAAATGTGTCATTCCAACCAACGGAGTTAAATACAAATAATAAAGTAAAACATTTATTACTTGAAACTTAACTCAGAGCGAACGACAAACTTTTACCAAATGTTTTAAATCAACTTTGAAAAAACAACCTAATGAAAATTTATTGTGTAAAAGCGTCTTCGATTTTTGCAGATTACTTCAATTTTATTTTGCAAAAGCGTGTGTTTCATCGATTATTTCGGGTATAATGAATCCTCGGCCATATTTATCAATAAAAATTTTTAGTCAAAACATTTTAGGATTTTTAGATAGTGGAGCCACTATTTGTATTTTGGGATGAAATTCCTTGGAATTGTTAAAATCCGTTGATATATCTTATTGTAAGTTTACATCATGCATCCGCACGGCGGATGGTACAATTAATAGGGCTTAAGGATATGTTGATGTACCTAACACTCTGAATGGTCCCACTAAGCCCATGCGATAGCATATTGTTACTGGTGCCCTGACCTGTATCCGTACCTGAAAAGGTACGTGCTGTTGCTGAACGTTTTTTGTAGTAACACGAGTGTAGTAACACTAACTACTAATATATTAAAAAAGGGTCCGAAGAAACAAAATTGGACTTTAGAAGCCCAATTAGCTTTTAAAAATCTGATGACTCTGTTGACTTCAGCTTCAGTTTTGATTGATCCGAATTACGATAAACATTTTTTTAAATGACTATTGTTAAATGCCAACCGATTTAATCATAAAACAAAATAACACCTGGCAAGTTTTTATCATTAGTTGCTAAAATGGGCACATGGGTAACTCGTTAAAAATAAAAACGAGTAGTACAACACTACGATTAGCTGTTTAGTCGGATCATTTTTGTAGAAAACTTTTAAAAAATACATAAACAGTAAGATCACCATGTCGTGTATGCTAAAAGTAAACTATTAATCCATAGTTTGCTATTTTCTGATATATGCTGAAAGTTAAATAAAATCTTTCAATAAATCTATTAATTCAATTGCACAAAAAAATACATTTTATTTTAAAAAAACAACTAAACTTAAACTTTTAATGTAAGATCAATCAAACAAATTCATTCTTTTATTTCTTGTTTAGAAACGTTAAAGTTTTATTTTCCGAAACTAAGAATCATAAAAGAAAAATTTAAGTTGAGTAGTTTTTCTATTAGTTTCCTGGTTTTCTTATTACTTTTAGTTTTTTGTTCTTTATATATAATCCGTAACAAATTTTTCGATATTTTCATTTCGATAGATATAAAAAATTAATTTTCTTTTCAGTTTTGGAAATTTAAAAAAAAAAACAACAAATGTCTATTGTAGAAATGGTATAAAGAGTTTGTAAATAACATATAAATTTATCTATGTTGACGAATTTGTTAAGACGATACGTTGTTTCGGTTATCAAAACAAGGCAATTTTTTTAAACATCCTTTGAATGGCATGAACCTCAACTGGTACGAAGCAAAACAACATTAATTGAAAAAATTCATTTAAATTTCACTAGAGACAGATTTACACTACTTTTCTTGATATCTTTCTTTTTGTTTCTTTCCCTTTTTCCCATCTGATAAACCGAATTTTTTTAAAAATTGAAGCGAAATCATGTTTATTAGTGTGATTGTCGAAAATAAACTTTCACTCAAATTTTATATCTAATTCAAAGCAAAAATGTCAAATCTTTAAACCGGAAAGCCTGCGATTCATAAAATACGAAAATGAATAAGTTGATTAAAAATTTAAATTTAATATTTCTGAAATATTTTTAAGTAAAATTTATATATAATAACCCAAGTTTCCGATAAAGTTTAAAGTGAAAATTCTGTTAAAGTCAAACGTTAAAGTTTTCATGTTAAAATTATAAGATAAAGAAAAATCTTACTCTAACCTGGAAATTGCTTTTCTTTTTTTGCTTTCTTGTAATAAAAATAGTTAATGTTTATTAAAATGGAGTCGTTGTGCTTTCAAAGAAAGTTAATGAAAAAGTTCTTAAATTAAATTTTTTTTATAGTTAATTTATTGGTGTCGTAAAAGTTTTAGATGCAACATTAGGAAGGAAAATTTTCGAAAATGATTCTGGGGTATATATTTTAATAATAGAAATTAGAAATAAAAAAATCCCACAATGTTGAACAATTATTTAGTTAATTACTTTTGAAGATGTGACATATGTTTTTGTTTAATTTTATATTTTTCTAAATGAGAAATCAACTGAATGGCTTTGTAACAACAAGATAAACATTAAACTTTCTTTTGAAATTTAAAGCTTGTGAAAATTAGGATCTGAGCCTTTTGAAGGGTGATTGTCGATCTAAATATGATCGTTTTTGTTACCAGGTGGCGCTTGATGATGACGCATATGTTCGTTTATTTGCTATATGGGATTGTCGAGGTCTGAGACTTTATTAACGGCGATAATGATAAAAACCAAAAGTAGCATATTTTGAAGCAAAAGTATATTTGTTTACATATTTTATACTATAAATAAAACCACAAGTATATCTACGGGGTTTGGAACTCCAAATTGACCAAAGTTTTCTACTTTCTTGTTGGAAAAATATAACGAGCACAGTGGTGCCGTTATGCCAAGGATAAATATAAATATGTATATGAATAAAAGCCAGTATGGCCTTTACCCAGAAAAATCTCTAATAAAATTTAATCTGCAAGACCATGATGGTCATAATATAATTAATACCAAAAAGTTCAAATAATTTAAGAAAATGAAATTAATATACAAAAAAATAAACTTAGCTTAATTTGTGTTGAGTGTGGTGCCGAATGTATCCAATATCTCAATTTATTTGTTTATTTATTTATCCAAATTGCATTTATTTAATCCATATTCAAATCAATCACAGATTCCAACATGGCCACGGCTAGTACTACTAATTGACTTCCTCTTCACCACCCTATCCATATATGTCAATGAATATTAATGACTATTCTTTCGCCTTTCAATCAAACAGAAATCATTTTCTGTTTCTGTATCTCTCCTTGTAATTATGCGAAAATTGGTTTTCTTAGTAACTTCAGTTCAAATAATAATAAAACTGGGAATCTATTTATCACCAAGTACTACTTGTATTTCACCAATTCATTTCACCCGTAGATTTTCTTATATAGTCCCAATTCACGTCGGATTGTGGCATAACAGATCTATGTAATTTTGGAAATTAAAACGTTATTCGTCACTAAAACTTGTTGCCTAATTTCGTTTTCTTATTTTTATAAATCAAGTAAAAACTCGAAATTCTTATCAAAAAGCTAAATTTTAATTTAAAGTTATGAATCTTATCAAATACGACGAAACATAGACTAAACCACAACAAATTAAACATCCATAGAAGTAGAAAGTAACACATCTTATTTATAAGTATTGTACATAACAGTGACGCAGTGCTTCCCTAGCGTTAAAAATACTTTTACTATGTTAGATAGGCTAAATTTTGGGACTGTTTTGACATATTTACTTTGATAAAATTGTTTATCTATTTCTAGCAAACTTTTTTAAATAAACTTCGTGTAAGTGAAATATGTTTGAAATTATAACTTAAATAATGATGCATACTCCTGAAGAAAACAAATTTTAATACAAACAAAATCTTTCTGTAATCAAATATGACTAAGAAGATGGCATGGCAATAGACCGGTTACATTGAGCCATTCGTGAATAATTACGATGACGGGTAAGACTCGTCCGTAGTCAAGTGTGACGATGAATATGGTTAGGGAATCGACAGGTTATTTTTGGAGGTCGGTCTAGTCTTTAACCCTTTCGTGAACGATGGCGATCCCGATGATGCAGTTGCAACAGTCAGACCAGTTTGACCTGGTATCGCCGTTGACGAAATTATAAGTGAGTATGACGATAATGACATTCGTTGTTATATTTATTCCACGCTGGAATCGTAAGAATTTACCAGCAGTATGACTGTTACTTTTATTATCTGCAGTATTTTGCAAGAAGTTTTCTATATTATTTGTACTTCTATATTATTGTATTGTATTTGTATTTCTATATTATTTGTTGTACCTCCGCTGATATATATATATATATATATATATATATATATATATATATATATATATATATATATATATATATATATATATATATATATATATATATATATATATATATATATATATATATATATATATATATATATATATATATATATATATATATATATATATATATATATATATATATATATATATATATATATATATATATATATATATAAATGTTATCCAACAACGATTTTTTTATAAAATAGCTTATCTACTAATTAGTTTAATTTATTTAGTATTCACAATTGGGTATAAAAAAACTAGCTATCATAAGTTATTTTCTTTTATGATGTTCACGATATTTATAATAATAAAAAAAACTCAATAAAAACGACTATTACTTAACAGAAAAAAAAAACGATAAAATACAATCTGTATATTTTGTTCAAAAACTCCAAAATACTTAGCTGTATAGCCTAAAATGTTCTAAATTTAAAAACATCTAATCTTTAAACATAACACTAAATCTCAATACGACCCTTTACCCTTTTTTCAAAAACTGTTTCCCACTACATGATTTCAAAATATCAAGAGATTTTGTTTTTTTAAACATAAAATCGGAGTTTATTGTGTTGGTTTTTTAAATGATAATTTAGAGTATAATTGTTACCGTTTATAAAACTTGCCTGAATATAAAAAATTAGGCTGTCACGGGACACCCAGCAGATCTGAAACATAAAAGTTAGTAAATTTAGTCAAATTTAGTACAGTAATTTAAAATTGTGGAAAGGTTCATATCCAGGTCATAACATTTAGCCAGCATCAGAGATATCTTGGAGTCATTCCACCATAGATTCAACTACCACAGAATCATCTTCAAAACCAACCTGATGTACGTTTGTGATAAATCCCAAAAAGTGGGGCTGCTTTTGCAAGGTTTATGCCAATCATTGGCAGCCCTAGACAACTGATCAGGAAGCTTCGCAAGGTGTTAGCACATCAATATTGATGTATGCGGCCCCCATATGGGCCTCAGCGGTGAAAACGCCATTTTATGTTAGTCATATCAAAACATCCTACAAACTGGCATCGTTGCGCATATGCTGTGCTTTCCGCTCGGTGTCTGATGGGCCGTAAATATTATTGCGAGTAGGTTGCCGATCGATATTACAGTAAAGGGCTCTGAATATAGCAACACAAAATGATAGTGGCCAAGAAACACGAGAAGACTTCATCAAAGACCTATGACGTAAAAGCATGGACAACAAGGCAACATGTTGACGTTAACCATTACTTTACGCAGATGATCTCAGGCCATGGGTGTTTCCGTGAGTACTTATACAAGTATACGTAACGGACTCACACGGAGCATGTATCTTAACAAACAGCATATGTGAAAAATAATTACTCCTGAGATTAAAAGACAACTGGGGTATTGCGAATGAGATCATCACAAGTATGATGAAACGACTGAGACAAAACAAACGAAGACTATCTGCGTCAGCCATGCTCAACACTACACAACAACACCACCACAACACAACATTATAATACACGAAAGAGTACTACACTTAAACCCTACTCTGCGAAGAAATGCCTTAATTGGTGGTACCGAAGGGATACAACAGAATCACGAGCAAGAGAGATGGTTTTACTCAGTCAAATACACACATAAACACATACATACACACACGAATAAGTTCCAACGACGACTTATCGAAATTTGTATTATTTGTATTAAACCAACACGGAATTAACAATAAAACGAATAAAGTTCAAAATATTTCAAAATATTTTCAAAACATAAAGCTCAAAATATGACATACTGTTCCAAATATTTATTATTTTTCATTAGGCGTGATGGCATAAAATTGTTATACCGTTTTTTGTGACGGAAAAACCATTTGATGTTTTAATTAAATCGCGCCAATAGATGTTTCACATCAAAAATTTGGTGACCCGATAAAATAGTTCTCGATCATTTAAACATTGCACTCTCCATTGACAAAGCCTAGTCGCAACACAATGTTTGTCTGAATTTTCAAAAAGCAAAGGTTAACCCATTGCTTATTTTGTAGGTTTCCTCATATTTTTGCTCCGAAAAAATTCGATAACATGTTCTAGAAGTAAATTCTAAATTTCCATGTAGTCAAAATTAGTCAAAACAACACGATAGTAATAAAACTGGCCATAAATCGATAAAAATCAAGTTTTCGCAAATTTTCAATACGAAACAAAAATATCCACTAATGCAGATTGTTAGACCTCCACTGCAATTAAGCTCAAACAAAAACAGAGTGCATGTTTTGGTCTCACCTTTCAGGTAACATGTCATTTACCAAGGATTTGTGACAATTCGTTTCTCTGGATTTCAAAAGCATAGGTTAAGCCAGTAAAAGTTTTAATGCGCCAAAAAAATTATTTTTGTAATAATCGCTCTATTCACGTCCCAATACAATTTCGTGAAAAATGTTGCCGCTTCGTATTTTCAAATGCTTTTATGCACTATACACATTTGTTCTAAAAGATTGAAGCATGTACTTCAAATCCCGAAAGAACATGAAATGATCCAAATAAATCTAACAGCTGCCATTCATTTATAGTCTTCGGAGGATCTTATACGGATGCGAACCCACTGTTTTACGGATTGTTTGGAGTAGGATTTTTGATTTCGTTGATATGCCCCTTCAGCGTGTCGTGTATCTAGATGGAGTGCCGTTTTGGATACCAAAACTAACCAGGCAGATATATTTGTGCAACTTCTAATCTTTTGCTATCTTTATCGATCGGTATTATAACCTGTGATAGTATACTTAAGTCAAAAATGCTACATCTGGCGCCCACTTTTATTTTAAATTAAGTGCCGAGCTTATAAGAAAATTTCATCTTTAAAAAGCTCATCAGCTCTCATCAAAATTAGCTAACTCAACAAACCAACCACATACTGCTTGTGTAAAATACCTTTCCGACTGTTAGTTATGTTATTTTCTGTGTTAAATGGAAATTTGAAAAGTATAAATAAAAACTTCAACTAAAAATACAAAATCATACTACCTTTGCCGCGTATTTGTGATCACTGGGTTAAATCCTTGGCTATTTTGTCGAAATTTCTTACTAAAAAAAATTAAAACATAACGCTGCAAGGACGGGATCTGGATATTCATGTAATGAAAATTAGTCAAAATAAGACATAACTAGTCATAAATTGTCATAACCGAAGTAATCGCCATTTTTTCCGTACAAAACGCATATATCTACAAAATATACTGGCACTCTTACACCAGATATTTGATTGAGCTCAAACTTCTGTGCTGTGCATGTTTAAATCTCACCTTTTAGTTTGTATGTTATTTGCTCAGAAAATTGCGGTTTTGGTGTTGCTTCCTTTCTCTTTCTTATTAAATCGATGACGTCGTTTATCTTGGAAATAATCTTAAAAGGTCCTCCTATCGACGTTTGTAGCTTCTATTTTGGACACCATGGAAAAACCCAAAATTCTTGAATTATTTCCGAAAACAGTTGTAACTCGTATGGTTCTGGTTGAAGTTTTTCCTAAAAATAAGGCAGATGACGATCTGTCCACCATTCCATCTGATAACGGATGTGAAGCAGTTGTTGTGGTTTTATTGATTCCTAACATCTCAAAGACTTCGTGTAATGAATAAATTTCCATTGGTACTAAAAAATGCCACAGCTTCAGTGATGGTTGTTGATTATTTATTATTGGACGCGTTAAAATAGTTTATTATGACCAGCACCTATTTGTTGTTGCAATTGGTAGTATAAAAAGGTCTAGTCTTATTCATTGCAACTTTTGAATGATGTTTTCACATTAAACTGCCTCATTTTACTACGACTATTTTTCGTCGTTCCATTTCAGCTGCACATTGATCACACTTTTGTCACTATTTTCTTACCGATTAATGTGTTATGACCAATAAAATCTACATCGCATTTTGACAAGATCTTTATTAAAATACCCAGGGGAGCGCCACTAGTTTTTCCAACACATGAGATCTGATAAAACTTTGGTATCCAGGGCCACTAGAAAACGGAAGATCTGGATTTATTTCTAAATAAGAAAAAATGGCAAGGGTCGCCCGTAGCTTTAAGTTTAAATCTTCAATAACTTCAAATCCTGGATTTCAATTGTAATGAAACTCGGTATATAAAGTTTTAGTGCTGTTTCCATTATTTCCGCATACCAACTTTCGGTTTTTTGTGGTGTTGATCCCTACTATAGCCTTCAGTTACAAATTGATTTTCATGAAACGTTGGTAAAAGATTTCAATTAATATGATAAAGATTTTATTAACTCTTGGCTGCATTGGACAAACGGATGGGAGGTCCACCATACTACATGTGATTTTTTTTGACTTTTTCTTGTATGTTTTTTGGGAGCATTTAACTTTCGTTTGGGTGTAGATTTTGATGACACTTTAAAAAAAGATGCAAGTATCAACGACAACAAACTGATTAGATTTTTAACGAACATACTTTGACTAATTTCGATTACATGGTTATCTAGGGTTAACTTCCTGCCAGCATATTTTTCTATTTTTTTGACAAAAATTTCACAAAATATTCAAGGAGTTGACCTACCCTTTTTTAAATCCAGAAAAATGAGTAGTTGCAAATCTTGGTGAGTGACATATAAACTGAAAGGTGGGACCAAAACATGAAACCGTGCTGAAGTTTGAGTTTAATCAAGCAACGTGTCTAGGAATGGCAGCATATTTTCGTTTTGTATGTAGAATTTCTGATTGTCAATTTATGACCAGTTTTACGTAGCTAGCGTCGTATTTTAATTAATTTCGATTAGATGGATATCTAAAGCTTCCTGGAAGCATATTTTTTCAGGTTTTTGTACAACAATTTTGCAAAACATGCAAGTGGTTAGCTTCCTTTTTTAAATTCAGAAAAATGAGTAGTCGCAAATCTTGGCGAGTGACAAATATTTCATTTTAACTCGTATGCCAAAAGCAGGGAGTAGTGGGAGTTGGAAAACAAATAAAGATTTACACATAAATAAATAAATTGCAACAATTTATAATTTTTCCTGTGAATGCGATGCGAGGTGAACATGTGTTTATGCGTTTATCTCCAGATATTTTTTCCGAAAAGTTTACATGTATGAATCTAACATAAAACTAAGTTTTTCTTCTTCTGTAACTGAAAATAAAGTCTTTCAATGCTCCAATTGGGATTAATTTATCCTTTTGTATATTGCATTGTTGAACTTACAATTTACTATATAATGTATAATGTGGTAAAGCTATGTTACACTCAAAACTATCATTAAAATTATAAAGATTTCAGTTGAATTTTTAGATTTATTTAATTTGTAATGTTTTTTTTCGAATTTTTAACGTCTCAAAATGTTTCTTAAAATTTGGTTTTGTTTACATTTTATTTACTTTTAAGTATATCTGTTTGATACGTATGTCTGTCCTAACAATAATGTTGTAAAGTCATGTCATTAGCAGTATGACCTTACTTATGTATTGTTTAATAAGTAATAATAATGGTTAGTAGACGTCTAATATTCCCAAAAACAATTCAATATGATTTCCTCTCAAACTCTCTGGAATGTAAACAATCCGTTTAAGTCCCTTATAAATTCTAAAAATGTCAGAGATACAATTTCAACACTAAATACATCAGAAATCTAAAATGTTTTAATAATGGAAATTGCAAGGGAGCTTTTAATACGATCACAATTTAAGAACAAAATGTTAATGAGGTCGTCGCATTCTTATTTGTTGTTTTCAGTGGAAAAAAGAAAATTTACACATTTATTCGTTTATTATGAGAAAATAAATTAAAACGAAAGACTTCTCGTTTACTTTATATACCTTACCGTACATTACAAACGAAATGGTTTGAGTGTTTTAATACGGTTTTTGGTTCAGATAGACGTTAACCTTGTAAAAAAAAAATTAGATATTCGTATTTTCAAGGTTGTGTCTAGTGTAGGTTTGATGTGCGATATCATCTTAAAAAAAGAAAAATCATTTAGTAATTAAATTCCATAAAAATTAGAAACTCCTTCAATAAGATTTCTATAACATTCACATATTTTAAATATTTCGTGTTATATATAAAATCGTATATCTTATTTCTTTGGAATTAAAAAGAAAATATCCGAACAAAAAAAATTAATTCTTTAAGTTCTCGTAATTTAAGTAAATTAGATTTAAATTAAATTTGCTGTTTGAAGAACAAACAAAAAAGCATAATGTGCTTTAATTTATAATTTTTTTCGTTTTAGCTTTTATCTCTTAATTTTTTTTTTCTATAATTTACAGTAAATAAGTGAAATTTAGTTTTTCAATTCGAAATTTGAACGTTTGAAATTCTGACTACATAATTTCATTTATTAATTAGTGGAGTTTACTCCCGATTTTTAAGTTAAATTATATTAAATATAAGTAACAGAGAAGAGCTTAAATCTTTATTGATGTTGATTTATTTGTTTTGGAATGTGCTACTTTTTCTAATAAGAAACTGAGAACCAATGTACATATTATCTGTTTCACTATGTCTTGTAAATAGGCTTTTGAGTTTAATTCCAACACACTGATTAATATGAAATTTAAGTTTAAGCAGCACAAAATATTCAAAACTTAAAATTTTCATTTCAAAACATTTCAACTTCTGGAACTACGTGAAATGATTTCAATTGGGATTTTTTAACCGTGTTAAACTGCGTCGCAATATCTTTTCTTTGGTATTCTTTCATTTGCCATTTTTGGTAATTATTAAACTGAGAGCGCAACGAAAGAAATATTTAAACCCCGCAATATAAACGTCTAACTCGAACAAATTATTTTTGTATTAATCACCCTTTTTGAATGTCAAATGAAAGTTTCAAAATTTTATGGCTACGTATTTGCATATATTTCGATTCCCTGGATTATAGGCCAAACAACTTTGAAGGGATTTTAAACGGTGCGGAACTATACGACTCTAGATACAACAATTCAAATTTATTCGAAATTTATTTACAATTTGACAAAGAATTTGAACATATAAAAGTTACACTTACAAGTTACACTTCTCTTTGAACATTAGTTTTCAATGATCCCAGATTACACTACTATTTCTTATTAGTTCGTTTTAAACAGCCTTACTTCAATTTTTTTATCCACAGCATAAAGCAGTGTACTAATATTTAAAAACATTCGACCACTTATAAAAAATTCAGTCTGTTCTTAAGCTTTCCATTGTTTGTTTGTGTTAATTTTTCATAAAATTCTGTAATGTTTAGAATCATAATCATGTTTGCGTGCAACAAACGAGCTTCTTACATTTAGCTATTCAATAGGATAGTTTCAACTAGGCATGTGTCATCATGCATGAACTGTGATTTGGGTAGCCGACTTCAAAATCCGTCTATCTGTGGCAGAGAGTACGCTAATGGTTTGGTAAATGTATTCACTTAAGCGAGTTTAGACAAAGTCTTCTCTTACCTAGTTTTCTACTTTGGATTACCGGACTACTCCATGAACTTGTGGAATTTTTTGTTATACATAAAGACAACATACGATCCAACTACTCACCCATAAACATCTCAACAGCCGGAGTATTCCATATCACTGTTTTCTTAGACGCAAGTCACCGGTATCGATGTTGTGCTCCAATATATCAGTTTTTCCCAGTCGCAGGTTCGATAAGGATGGCAGGAGTTCCATAACACCTTTCAACCTTTGCTGTTCTTGTTGTCAAACTGGATAATAAAGGCATATTTGATCCTATTGCAAACCGTTGTAATAATGGTTGATATAAATTAAAAAGTTTGAAGAAGTCGATACCCAAATCTAAGTTCTGCAAAAGGGATTGGAACATCAACTCAAAATTTTTCGCAATTCCGTTTGTAGGATACATTCGTGGAAAAATAATACCCATGGATTGATTGACCTTTCTCATCTGTGGTGTTGATATGTTTATGGGAAAGAATGAGTGCTACAAGTGTTTTCAAGATTTCCATAGCAAATATACTGACTGCGATTTATACCAAGAATTTCGACTTCAGTGTAAGGTCGGGGATGATTCTTGACCGATACTAAAGACGATAAAACAGGAATTTTTTAATGATCGACGGCTTTTTCTATATTTTTTTTTAACCTGACTAGCGAACGAGTATATCGATGACTTGTTAGAGTATGTTTCAAAGCTTCGATATCTAAACCTTTGCTTGCTGCCAGGTATGACTGAAGTCGCAAGTAAGGTGGTTTAATGCCATACAAGGCTGAACTACGGCTCATTATTTGAGTTTGCTGAATTGACTCATCTATTTTGCAGTGTACCTGACCTGCGGGAACTTTATCTGAGTGTGCAGTTGACGGATGTGGTACCATTACCAGGTAACACTAGGTTGGAATTATTTCGAGGGCCGCGATTCTGATTTGAACATGCTCCTTTTCAAGTTTAAAGTGCATTGTTCGCATTTTATAAGCTAAGTTGGGTTTTCTCGCAGCCGAAGCAGAATACACTGAAAGAAAAAATTCGATCATTACAACCACTATTTGACAACCGAATGTTTTCTGTCACAAAAACCTCAAATTCGGTTTTGTTTCTTCAAATTTGGTTTTTGAAGACAAGACAACCAAATTTGAGGTTATTGTTACAGAAAACATTCAGTTGGCACAAAAGAGGTTGTGGTGACCGAAATTTTTGTTTTAGTGTAGTCTTGGGTGTCATAGAACACCGCCTGAAAATGTGATCTGGCTTTTTCAGTTCCAGCAATAGATTACTATCCTTTCGTGGAAATATGATCAACTAACTCTAAATGCACATATAATAACTCCCTCCGGGTATCGAACCTCAGATTGTTGAACAAAATGTCAAACAAGGATGGTTCTAATATTAGACCGCGAAGGTGGTCGCTCAACCGTATAATATCCGTGAAGAAGTCATAAAATGATTCACGCTTCTTAGGCACTCTAATTTTATCCAGCAATCCATTATTAGTATCACGATCACCAAATTTTGGCCTTGCTGCTCCACACAAGTCTCTCCACTTCGTTTGTGAATTTCGACGATGATGTTGCCAAAACCATTTAGCGTGTGCTAAAAAAAGTCCTCTCTACTTGCGAAAGAAAATTGGTAAAAACTTTCGTCTGGTGAATAAATCCTCCAATACTATGACCATCGAACCTATAGCAATAAAGAATATACACCAGCCGCTATTAGTTTTGGCGTTTCTGCCATTGTCATTATATGATGCTATGTGCGACTGTGAAGCCCGGTGGAGTAGGGAGTGCCGCATAGTCAGATCTCTGATGAGTAGGTGACATTCGCCTGTTGTTTTGAATTATAAAGTTGTTGTCACCAGCTTGTATTATTTCCTTCAGTGTTTGATGGAGCCTGTATTTATAGCTGTATTTCTACTACCTTTCGAGACTTGCGTGTATGGTAGAATTAGAAATAGCTTTAGTTGACGGATTTCTGAAATTTCTTCAATTAGATCGTCTTACCGCTCCTAGAAGTTGGTACACGACATATTTATTTTAAACGCACAGGTCTTGTCAACTTAGTCCATCGCACAGGTCTCGTACAACAGGTGTTGACAAGGGATCTCCACTATAGCTTGTGATGTTGTAAGCTTCTTGTGGCATATCGAGCACAAACACGGGCGTTCATCTACTTTCGTGTTCCTTATTTCAGACATCGTATTGTTATGAAGGAACTAATCAGATTGTGTAAGAAGAATCAATAAACACTTAATCAAGCCAGAATTAAAGAAAACACTACGATAAGGAATGCGGAAGAACCAAATTAATTCGATTTTTGATTCTTGGATGCAAAGGTTTGAGAGAATATCGAAAAGCTAAACTATTGCAACGGTTGAAAAATTTGTATCCTGCAGAAAAACCTCTGCTGTGGAACGAATACCAATTGAAATGACGATGCAAATTGAACTAGGAAATTAGACTAGAGAACGGTTTTAAGAACAGAAGGATTGTATAATATCCCTGACAGTATATTTTTCAGAACACATAATACTTTATTTTCAAAATAAAAGTATAAATTATGTGTACTTTAACCATCACATAAGATAAGATTCGATAAGAATGTAAAATGGTCATATAATATACAGCGATGAAAAAGATGGCATAACACCTAATTACACCTCAGCGAGTGCCCCGTTTTAGCAACCACACCAATCCTAGCTCTATTATTCATTTTAGAATACAAAGCGGAATCAATGAATGATGTTTCCTTTTATGATTCAATGCTTCACATATTTTTAGAACCTGAGCTGCGCGTCTTTTATCAATTGACAAAATCACCATTTATCGATCTTCTTCTCCCTTTTTTATGGAATGTTAGACATGGTTAGTGTTTACTACTGGTGATATTTGGTAATTCAGGTAAAATCGACTTGATCCTTGCAGAAGTTCGTTCATCTATAATGTATTTATAGAAAATCTTCAAATTCTTTGTTCCTATGTTGCAAGGAATCAAGCTCGTTTGTAAGAGTTGAGTTGCCAATGAGTTTAATAGCATTTTGCTGTACTGAATGAAGGCAATTTAGACTACTCAATTGTGATCCATCCCAAGTGTTAGAACAGTACTCCATGCTGGGACGTATAAATAACTTATGAACTAAAAGACTCTGTTTGCTGTTGAAAAATTTACGACATCGGCCTAAAAATTTCAATTTTTGAACCGCGTTCCTAGCCAGATTAAACATATGAGTATTTCACTTCATATTATATTTAACCTCAACTTCTAGAAGCCTAACAAACTCTTTCTCCAAAAGATCACTGGAGCCAAATTTTAATGGAAAAGGAATTGTGTGTAATTATTCTGGAAAAATGACAATTCTTCCTAATATCATTGAGGCGATTCCTCAAACTTCAATGTTCCTATGAGCTTGTCAGTATTTTTAAGATGATCCTACTCAGTCCATATACACATATTTATGGTCTATTTTGGTACAAATCTTCCGATAAATTATTCTCAGACTGGCTTCTGCATAAATTTGGTGAATGGAAAGCGCCTGTTAGTTCTTAGTCCAAATATTTCTTAGATTGGACTTTTATCCAAGAATAGCTAAAGCAATAAAAATAAACACTAAACTTGATTGTATCAGGATTTGCCTATCAGGGAAATCCTAATCTGAAAAATCGCTTATACTGAAAAACACCTTTACGATGTCATATAAAAAAAAATTAATATATAGCAAAACGAATAAAATTAAGGTAACAATATAAAAAAAGTTCTTTAAGTAAACTCACTGTATTGAAGAAAGACCACTCACCACTCCACAAAATTTCTTCTTGACTTGCCTGTCCGTATTTGTTATTTCTGAATTCTGTTGTTATAGTGCCTAGTTTTTCCCCCAATAAAAAATTTCCTTTTTCCTTTTTTTATCCTCTATATTCTAAAACTTGATAATAACATTTAGATACTACCTTTCTTAAGTTTTTATTAACCAAAAAAATACTAAATCCAATTCTCATATCGTTCCGTTCATCCAGTTAAACTATAGACAGTTTATTTTCTTTATAATTTTAGTCTTTATGTATTAACCCACCATAACGAAGAAAAACAATTATCGTGACAGAAAACCCAGAAAACGCATTTACGTCATTGTGATATCAAAATGACATCACGCTAAGTCACATCTTATGTAAGATCTGGGTCATATATAAGTCATATGTATATCATTATTTCCCACTTGTGTACGTAAGAACATGACATAACAATAATGATATAACTATGACATAAATGTGATGTCTGTGGAGATATTCGTGACGTTGTTATGACATAAGGTTGATATCATAGTAATATACATTTTTTTGTGATGTATTCTGTTTTTTACTTAAAAAACAAATTTAATAACAATTAAACAAAAACACTTACCCGTCAGTCATTCATTGGTCACTACTTACCTACTGTTCTATAACCTGCTAGGAAGCAATAACTAACTATACGCAAAATTTTTCAAACTATATACAATTAAAATGGATATACTTCTAGTGAAATTTAACAAAATCATAATAAGGTCATATTAAGTCCAAATTATGACATCATATCAAAGTCAAATTTAAGATCAGTGTGATGTCATGTAAGCATCATATAAATGATACCAAGATATAGTCATGACGAGTGTCAGTTTTATGTCAAATTTACGTAAGAACTACATCACATGAAAATCCTTGATGAAGATTTTTATTTGTGGTTTGCGATAACAAGATAACTTATTTAAAAAAATAACTAATCTCTCTCATGGTTTTTAATGGAATGAAATGAACATTTATTAAATTTTATACTTTTTTTCGATATACGGTACAACAGTTACATCATACAAAAAAAAATAATAATTGAACAATAAAGAGAAAATAAATTACATAATTTGAGAGAATTTAAATTTAAATACAAAGTTTGTGTTTATATATTAGGTTATCTCGTAATGGATGATAAAACATCTTCGTTACGCGTAAACATACTGCCGGCCTTGAAACGATGTTTCAATCTAGAATTTAAGTGCTGGGCCCCCCACCTTTATTGTCATCTATCGGCAGTTTGCAGAGCTTCTGGATTGGACGTTTGATGTGAGAATTATTTTTAGTTCTAAGTGTGACAACTCGGACCAAGTTTACTCTTCCTGGGTGTAATTCCGTGACGATTCCCAGTAGCCATTGCATTACAGGCTGGTTATCTTCTTTGATGACTACGATGTCACCAACCTTGATATTTGATTCCCTTGATTGCCATTTGGTACGTCGTTGCAGTGAAGTCAAATACTCAGTGTACCATCTGCGCCATATATGCTGAACAAACTGTTGCACCAATTGCCACCGCGTTAGATGAGATGGTTTGCTTTGATTGAAGTCTGGCTCGATTATTCTGCTTATTGGATGTCCGATAACAAAATGTGCCGGAGTTAAAAAATCGATTTGATCTGGAGCCAGTATGCACAATGGACGAGAATTCATAATGGCCTCAATTTCCGTCAACAATGTGCCCATTTCTTCGTACGTTAGAATGGTATTTCCAACCACCCGCTTCAAGTGAAACTTCATAGATTTTTTGGCGCTTTCCCATAAGCCACCAGCGTGTGCTGAAAATGGTGAGTTAAAGTGCCAATTTATATTTTTCCTTAAAAAAGAGCAAGAAATATAATTAGAATTTTTATTGAGAGTGCTGTGTAAAAGCTTCAAGTAATTATTAGCACCAATGAAGTTACTGCCATTATCGGAATAAATGTCAGTGCAAGCGCCTCTACGAGACGTAAATCGCCGAAGTGCAGCTAAAAACGTTTCAGTTGTTTGGTCCCCAACTAGTTCAAAATGCACAGCTTTTGTACTAAGGCATACAAATGCACTAATATAAGCTTTGTATACCGGCTGCCCTCGTCCACGCCTCATATGAATAGATATTGGCCCTGCATAGTCAACTCCAGTTTTTATGAAGGGTCTCACGAGTGCTACCCTATCCGATGGAAGTTCTCCCATAAACTGATTTAGTTGTGCTGCTCGGTATTTGACACAAATAACACACTTGTGAATAATTTGATTTATGTAGTGACGAGCACCCACGATCCAATAGTTTTGGCGCAACATTGCCATCAATAATGTTGGTCCTGCGTGATGATGCGTGATATGCACTTCTACTATTAATAAATCAGTCAATTTCGATGATGTAATGATTGCAGGATGTTTTACTTCGTATGACTGCTTTGATTGACGCAAGCGACCACCTACTCTTAAAACGCCCTGTTCATCAAGAAACGGATCTAAGTTATATAACTTGCTTTGTTTGGTTACAAATTGATTTTTGTGAAGAACAGCTATTTCTGCTTGAAAGTGTTGCGATTGGTGCCAACTGATTAATTTGTTTCTGGCGGCGGTCAATTCTTGCACGGTTATGTTACCAGCTATTCGATAATGAGCACCTGCTTTAGCGTTGGCAATAAAACGTTGTGCTAAGGCCAGAACCTTGCAAATTTTGAAAAAACTTGAAAGTTTTGTGATTAAGCTTTGAAAAATGTCTTCTCCTGGTTGCAACACATGACACGCTATGACTTTCTTTTTTGTTTCAGGCAGATTATCTAAATGGTAGGTAGTCTTCTGTGGTGGCCAATGCCTTTCATGTTGGTTAAGCCATTCTGGCCCGTTCCACCATAGCTGGTGATTGATTAGAGCATCAGGACCTATGCCTCTTGAGGCGCAATCTGCAGGATTTTGTTCGGAAGGTACATGTCTCCAGCACTCCCTGCTTAAGGTGGCTAGTATCTGTGATGTTCGGTTGGCTACAAATGTTGTAAGATTTCTTGGATGATTGGCAAGCCAATCCAGGACGATAGTGGAATCTGTCCACGCAATAGTTCTTTCTATTTCTATCGTCAAAGCTTCCTTTGCTGCCAATATCAACCGTTGCAACAAAAATGTGGCACATAATTCAAGCTTTGGAATCGTCGTATGTTTTAATGGGGCCACCTTTGATTTTGCAGTGAGTAATGTGGATTTGACTACACCATTGTCATCTTCAAATCTGCAATATATCACAGCACCATATCCTGATTCCGATGCGTCTGCAAACCCATGAAGTTGTATTGGTTTATTTGACGAGTTCAACCAGCGTGGGATTGATAAGTTTTCTAACGACTTGAGCTGACCACGGATAATGTTCCATTTTAACTGTAGTTCTTCAGGAAGATTATCGTCCCAAGCAGTGTTGGTTAGCCAAAGTTGTTGAAACAAGATTTTTATTGCAATGGTAACTGGGGACAGCCAACCGATAGGATCAAAAATTTTGGATGCTTCAGAGAGGAATGCGCGCTTGGTGTGTAATGAATGCATGCTAGTTTTGACAGTAAAGGTGAATATGTCAAGCACAGGATGCCATATCAGTCCTAAGACCTTGATTGACTGATCTTCCTTTAACTGCAGAGGAGAGAGCTCACAATCTTCTTTGGGTAACATCTTTATAAAGTTTGTGTTATTAGAGGTCCATTTTCTCAAATGAAATCCAGCTCTTTCTAGAGCTAGTGAACATGACGATTTTCTTCTGCGATTTGCTTTATGACTCGAGTTGCCAAGAATGGAGCTGAAGCCGTGCCATAAGTGAGTGTATTTAATTTAAAATATTTTACGTCTTCTTGAGGGTTATTTCTCCAAAGGATGATTTGTAGGATGCATCTCTGTCATCAACAAGTACTTGACGGTACATTTTTTCCAAATCGGAAGTAACAGCAACCGCATATTGACGAAATCTGAGAATAATGTTGTACAATGACTGTTGAATTGTTGGACCAACCATTAATATATCATTTAAGGAGCGGCCCGTCGATGATTTCGCTGAAGCATCAAAGACAACTCTGAGTTTCGTTGTCGAGCTTGTTTCTTTGAGAACGCCATGATGCGGTAATATGTACAAATTAGAATTAATTGCTTCTCTAGAAACTTCCTTCATGTGTCCAAGATCCTTGTATTCTTGTAGAAATGATTTATATAGTTGAGAGAACATGGCATCCCTTTCGAACCTTTTTTCCATAGATTTAAGACGATTAAATGCCAACTGAAATGATTGACCTAACTCTGCTGGGTTCTTAAGGGGTAGACGAACGATAAATCTCCCCGTTTTATTACGTCGAACTGTTTCATTAAATGATTTCTCACATGCTTTTTCTTCTTCTGTGGTGTGCTGCTTGTTGCCTGGAATCTCTTCTATCTCCCAGAATCTTTTCAGAGTAACATCAATGTCAATTTCTGTGAATAAATTAACTGAATTTGTATTTAAAATATTAGACTGGCCTGCAATAACCCATCCAAAAATTGTATTTTGCGCTATAGGGCCGGTTGTACCCTTGTTTATACGTTTATCAATAAAGGTATGAAATACCGCATCTGCGCCAATCAGTATGTCTATTTCATTTGATTGGTGAAATAATAGATCAGCCAAGTTAAGTCCTTTAAACAATTGCCAATCGTCAATGGCAAGTTTTGTATTTGACGTAGTGGTGATCTTTGGTACAATGAACGCGCTGATGGATAATGCATCATTTTTATGGTCAAGCGACGAGAGTTTCATACGTACATAACCACTTGTAGAACAAATTTGTGATTTTCCTAATCCATTTATGTTCAATTAACATTGTGTTAATGTCAAATTCAATTTTTCAGCACATTTCTTTGTTATTAAGCTAATTTGAGATGCGGAATCTAACAGAGCACGACATTCTATCTTGTTGCCAGACTTGTTGTTGACATTTACTACGGCAGTTGGGAGGATGGCTCCGCTAATTGTCATGTTCATACTTGTGGAGGATTCGTTCAATACACCGATAGGTTTGATTGCGATGTTCAGAGTGCCAGCGCTAGGTTGTAAATCTTCGAGTGGTTGATCACATGCAGTCGGCTTGCGAGGTCCGCTAATTGCAATGTTTAGACTGGTACGTGGTTCGTTTACAGCTTCGAAAGGTGTGGTTGCGATATTCATGCTGCATGCGCTTGATTGTGAATCTTCGACGGGTGGATCAAATGCGGTAATCTGAGCGCTTGTGACTGATTCGTGATTGGATGTATGTAATAAGGTATGGTGTCGTCTATTGCATTTTAGACAGCTTGTCTTGGATGTGCAATTGTATACCGAATGATTGTTGTTCAAACAATTGAAGCATCGTCTTTCCCTTTTTAGAGCGTCTATTCTTTGCGATATGGCCATTTGTTTAAAAACTGCGCATTCATACACACGATGTTCACCATTATTACAAATTGTACAATTCTTCAAAGGTTGTAATAGTAGGGTTCTGAATTGCGGTCGTGCTTCCATTGGTTTTTTCATCATATTTTTATTCAGCTCCATAGTGTCAGTGCGTTTCGCAAGAAACTTCAAAAAATCTTCAAATTTTGGGTATTCTATATTGACAGATTCTTCTGCCCACTTGTCTTTAGTATCTTGATCACATTTTTGATTTAATAAAAAAATCAACCAAGGATCACGATGTTCGGCTCTATCTCCAAGAGCTTTTAACCCCCGAATGGTTTCGTCCGCAGCATCGTATAAATTTTGGATGGTTGCCGGCCTTCCTACGACGACCGATGGGATCTTCATAAATGAGTCGATAAATTCGTTAACTATCAATCGTTTACGATCATATTTCTCTTTTAATTTCTTAAATGCTTCAATGTAGTTAGATTCGGTAGGCTTCATGTAGCAAATTGTACTTAATGCTTCACCTTTCAAGAGACCTTTCAGGTAAATCATCTTTTGAACCGGTTGGATGTGAGGATTCTCGTGGATACTTGTTAAGAAAAGATCATAAAATGGCTGCCAGTATTTGTAGTCGCCCGTAAATGGTTGAATATTTAACTTTGGTAATTTAATTCCATTAAACGACTGAAAGCTGGCATTCATTGTTTCACTTCCACTTGTCTCCATAATTGGACGAATATCACTCACGGACAGCTTACGAATCCAGCTGGTTAATGACGATTTTATACGATAATATTTTTCTTCAAAATCCGCCACGTCTCCCGGAAAATCTTCAGATGGTTTTTCAGTATGATGTTTTTCCTCGAGTGCCATCACTTCATCCATAAGCTTATCCAATCGCGGTATACGACATGTTAACGCTTCAACTTGTGTATCTTCAGTTATTGATTCAACAAAGGTTATCATGCGAGTCATTGATCCCTTCAATGAAGCTAACTTCTTCGATATATAGGTGGTTTCAGGCATTATCCAAGATATTAACGAATAATAAGATAGTAATATTATTTATTTTATAGTAACCAACTAGTTTAATGTTTTAATACACACGGATAGTTAATAGTTATTTTAATGTTTTGATACACACTTTAAATATTTGGATATCACCTGATGAATATTTAAAACAAAAACACAGCTTATGTACAAATAAAGTTAACTGTAATTCACTTCAACAGTTTAAGTTTACAGTTTAATCTTTTTAACACGGTAAGAACTACTTGGATAGTTGATTTAGTTTTTAATGCACGCTTTGAATATTTACACAAGCCGTGATGAACATTTAAAACACCACAGCTTCAAGTATAACTAAACTTAACAAATTTAAAGTTAAAACAATAACTTGTATTAAATTCACAATTTTAATAACTTTATTTTCCACGGATCAATTAGTATAAACAAAATGTTTTTTTGTTTTAGATAATTTACACAAATGTCTTTAGAATTTTTACGAACGCTTTCAAATATGATTTAAGTATAAGGAACATATTATACTTATCTTAACTTTTGGTATTTCCTTGCTGAACCACGCTCTGCTACCATGAAAATCCTTGATGAAGATTTTTATTTGTGGTTTGCGATAACAAGATGACTTATTTAAAAAAATAACTAATCTCTCTCATGGTTTTTAATGGAATGAAATGAACATTTATTAAATTTTATACTTTTTTTCGATATACGGTACAACAGTTACATCATACAAAAAAAAATAATAATTGAACAATAAAGAGAAAATAAATTACATAATTTGAGAGAATTTAAATTTAAATACAAAGTTTGTGTTTATATATTAGGTTATCTCATAATGGATGATAAAACATCTTCGTTACGCGTAAACATCACATATATATGACGTTCGTGTGATGTCATATTTACGTCTTGTGTTCACTGGGGAGTAGTAATTTGACACAACTTTTGTATAATTGAATGAGAGTATCTAACCGTTAATCACAAGCTTTTGTAACAGAATTAAGATTATCACGGTTATACCTCACTTTCTAATGTTGTTTTATTCTATGTTTATCTTTTATTGGTTAACTTCAATAGCACAAAACCAAAAACAAAACCAATGTTTTTAGTTTATTTTACAAAAATACTAAAAGCAAAGTTTTTACGTTTTAAACAAAAACACATGCAAATTGCATATCTAATCTTCAACAAATACAAGTTATTATTATTATAGTACTCAATTTATAAAACAAATTAAAAATCGTTAGATAGCCAAATTTTATCCCAATTTAGTACGTTGGCTTTAAAGCCAAATTAAATCTAAAAAAAATTAATTTTGTATTGTCATCATGGAGGATAATAACTGTGACATGTTTCTCTCTTTCCTTTCTATTTGACAATTTTTTCCTTTTATATCAAATTCGATATTTTATGCTGTGTGCCTCACACCAACTTTTTGAGCTAAATCAGTGACTTTTCATTTCATACCCAAGTTGCGCTATTGACCACTAGGCAGCGGACGAAAAGTCTCCTCGTCAGCTTGCTTTTCAATTTAGTTGTCAATTCATTTAAACGTCAATATATTTAAAAACAAATATTTAAAAAAAATGGAAAATATTTCAAATTTATACAAAAGAAAATATTTGGTAAGATGTAAGTATTTTAAAAAGACAAGCTCTCAAATACAATTTCATTATCATCCTCCATTATGACAATGTTTACAAATTTTGACATTTAAAAAGATTCTAATTTAAATATAAGGTCAGGCACAGGTTGTACGTTTGATACGAGTGACATCTATGAATAGCATATGTGCACTAGCATTTAATTTAGAAAAGTCAGTGATTTAGCAAAAAATACTAGTGTGAGGCACACAGCATTAATGTAGAAGCCGATCTAGAAGATAAATTTTCTTTTGTTATTTTGTTAAACTATAACATATGCGTTTGAGATCATATGAAATATATTCTCGAAGGTCAGCAGAAAAGTTAATTTAATATGTAGAAAATTTAATTTAATACGCAGAAAAGTTAATTTAATACGTTTATTTGCGAAAATGTGCCGTTACAAATATGAATATTTTCTTTATTAGTATATATTTAATAGATTAATATATATTTAATAGATTAATATAGACTTTTTATTTGATAGTATTAAAAATTTATTATTTTAAGGGGGTTAAACTTGCCAAACTTGATATTTTTCTTAAAGAAGAGATAACTAAGCAACAAGGATCAAATTTGTTTTAAAATTTGCAGGCACAAAACTAAAATAGAGCTGCCAATAATCCGGCTAGTTTCATATTCTTTAATCATTGATCACGAGACGCCCTGTCTTCCTTAGTGACTAAAGCCCTTACGTAGAGCCCAAACGAGTTAACTCGTATATCATTACAGGGGTAGTAGTACGTGAGGTTGTCACCCCCGTAGATCGAAAATACAAAAAATTTACAAATCAAAACTAATCCCTCCATACGAGCATTGTTTTTTTTGTTATGCTCTGGCCCTGAAAGTGATAAAAGATTTGTCTTAACAGCATCTCCAATGACACAGTAGCACATATCCTCATCAACTCCGATATGCTCCAGATAAAGAGTGAGTATTTGTTTCTTTTCTAACTAACTTTTAGTATTCAAGTTGCGCTCTTCTGTTCCAAACGACTGTTTCATAGGTGATGGGTATCTAACTATCCAACTTGTTTCACCAGCACAACAAAGTTTTTTGTATATTATACCAGTGTTTATTAAATAATAGCTTACTGTCTACAATAGCTCCCGAACATTTTCTTTCATATGCAACGAAAAGTTACGAACTCCGAACAACTTTCGTATCCAACACACTTGCACCCGAGGGTATCTAAACTGACCGAAAGCAGCCTAAGCTCTACATAACTTTATCGATACTCTGGTACAGAAGCAAGGTTGATTTAAAGGTTTACGGCCTTGGTTTTAGTTGTTAAATTGAAGTAATAAAAATAATGTTCCTAAAACGAATTTCACCGATAGCAACATCAAATCATGCTGAAATTCTAAAAAATTATAATATAAGTATATATATGTAGTCTAGCTGAATTAGACTGATTTCTTACTTGTTTGCATTAACAAAGTGGTTGATGTTTTTGGGGGATATTTTAAGTGGTAATGCATATAATAATGCATATGTTGCATATAAAAATATAATTGATTATTCTGTTTTTGTTGAAAATACAAGCTCAAAACATCTTTTGCCAGTACATATTTTTCAAATATTGGTATACTGATTAGGACGACTATTCGAACACTAAAATATGCATATATTCTCTACCTATGTAAACAACAAAAAAATGAAAAATGACTTCGAATTGCAAAATTCAAGTGAACTCCAATAGTTACTTAAGCCTTAATCACCAATATCGAAAAGAAATCAGAGCTTATATTTTCATATGAGCATATGGGACCTATACCAAAGCTCCATCCTGAAACCTTGAGTTTGTGCCACAAGCCCACCTATCCAGCCTTGTACAAACAAACACTTTTTAAATTTTTGATTTCGATCACGCGATTAAGTAGGTCAGAAAAATTTTAAATCCAATCGACAGGAATCAACATCAAACAAAGACCGATTCCAACACTTTTTCGTGAAAAATGTCCTGCTGAGGAAAGACACAAATCACGTTCCTCTGATTATTTAAATGAGGTTATACTTAGTCGACCCTCATTTTTTATATAAAATCCCAACATGATTATCGATCTAATTAATAAAAGAAAATTCAAAAACTATGTTGAATTTTCATCAAAACAGATTTACCATTTTTCTTTTACAAAATTCAATTAAAATTCATCAACGTCATTGTTTTCCAACAGTTTTCCAATAGTTGTTCTATAAGAAAAGAAATAAAATTGAACGAAAACAATGTTTCACCAATGATTTTCTTTAACTTTTCATTTATTATTTAATTTCATTTTTCTTGTTTTCCATATCGAAATTAATTAACATTTTTATTTTATTCTTTTTAATTTCAAATTGTTCTGTTTTTTATCAGTCACGCGTTTAAAAAAAATTATTATTCACCAGACTCGTTTCATCACAAAAACACTTCAATTATACGTTTATTTTTCATTAATTTTTGTGTTTTATTATTTATTATTTTTTTATTTATATTATTTATTCTATTAAAATTGTTGTTCTATGACGAAAGATGAAATAAAATAATTAAATACAGAATTTAAATGTAAAAACCAAGTTAAAAACAAAAATTTAAATATAATAAAATGTAAAATTTTATATAAAACAAGAGACAATCAATTATAAAATTTAAATTATTTTTAATTGTTCTTGTTTTATTTTTTTTTTATTTTAATTCTTGTGTTTTTGGAATTGAGACATCTCATTTTTGTTGTTAAATAAATTATAGTTGTCAACATAAGGAAAATTTGTGGGAAAACGAATGATAAAAGAAAATATCATCAAACTTTTTGTAGGATAGTTGTCAAAATGTTGTAAGTGTAAATCAAGATCAAAATGAGTTAAAAGCTACAACAGAAACGATAAATTTATGTCTTTGTGATATTTATTGCTTTGTGGAGTTTCACATCTAAACATGGATTAACAATTGAAAGAAAATGTGCTTAAGGAGCGTCAACTAATAGATGCCATACAAAAATGTTTTAAAATGTTACTTTTAATGACAAAAATACATGTTTTTGGTTAGACGACTATAACATGCAGACTGCTAAGGTCTTTATTCCATCCTCATATTCAAGAGCTAAAGACCTTTGGCATATACGCTATCCGCTACGCCACTGAGGCGATGATATTTCGAAATAATAATTTCATGAAATACCTACTAAAGTTTAGAAACAAAAGTGCTTCCTTCAACCCTTCAGAATGTTCGTTGTTGTGAAATCTTTGTCTTAAAAGGTTTTTATGTATTGTTGTAACATACCTTTCTACTACATAGTACATATGTTTATTAAAAAACATGCCGCTTTGGCGCCCTGATTTAGTCAAATGTCTGGTCCACAAGGTGAGGGACCGTTTCATCCTTTTCAGGACAGAAGCATGCTGTTGGATAATTTCCTGCTATAAGACTCATCTTATGTTTATTTACCTTATAATCGCCTGTTAGTAGTCCCAACTTTAGTCTACAGTCTGAAAGGGTCAGACATAAAAGAATTTCGGTGGTTTAGCGGCTCTCCTCTCGAGTGACCATCTCAGAGACCTTACAACCTTCTGTGTCCCTCAATTGGGCGTTGATACATTGACGCTGAAACTGTGTGACTAGCTAATTTACTACTTTTCGATATGCCTATTCGATACATTGTCTATGACCAGAATTCGAAATCTTTACCAGATGTATCTCATATAAAGATCACAGAACTTCGTTGCTAAAAGCTTCGCTCCTTTCCATGGAATGTAACCCGTTTAGTATGGAATGTGTTATTATTGGTGAAAAGCACGTGAAATCAGCAAGGTCTGGAAATGAGGTTTTAATTTTGTATATTTAGGTATCGGAATTTAGTTTTTTTATTAACCCTGTCTTAAGATACAGGGTGTTGAAAATCAAAAAATTGCTCGAGCCTGGTGTATTGAAATGGCTCTACAGTCAAAACTACTGTACTGATTTTAATGTTTTATAGCTCAAAATGTAGGAATTGAATAGAGCTAATCAAAATAATAATTCACATTACATGACCTTGAAAACTTTCTTTTAGAAAAATAACGGTAAAAAATTCAAATTCGATTTTCTAGAAATGCTTATTTTTAAAATTTTTGATTTTTTTAATATGTGAAAGGTTTATTGGTTTCATTGTAACACGCCTTAAAATTTTTCATCTTAAAAAAAGTCGAGTTAAAAAATGAACAGTTGTTTTTAGATTTACATATATGTTTTTATAATAAATTTTTAATTTTAACTCAAAATAAATATTTTACACATTTTTTATCATTTATTCAATTTTACATAACTAAATTCCGTAGAGTTAGAATAACGTCTAGCTAAGACTGATCCATCATTTGTAGGAATGTATGAGTGATATCCTCGTGTTCCAGGAATTGTTTTTAAATTGGCGTATCTATCAGCTAGTTGATTTCGTTTTGCAATGTAACCTGCCTCCGTTATATAGAAAAAATGCATGTTATCTTGAAAATTGCCTGGAGCTGCTGCCCAGTTATATAACTCCAGAGGTGTTGATATAACTTTGTCGTATTCTTTCTTAAGACTCGCTCTAGCTGCTTTTCTTTTTACTGTTCCTTCAATTCTATCACATCAGAACTGCTCTAACCAGGTAACGAGGAGGTACAGTTCACCAAGGAGTAGTTAGTTGAAGACGTACAAATGATTTTTTTGATCGCAGTACTTTAGATTAGAATATAGTGTGATATTCTAATCTAAGCTATAATTTTATATGGTAATTGAAGTACTCATAATATATATTTTTGTGTTAAAAATAATATAATATTTGATGTGATAAAATATACTATATCGAATCTTATATATTAATACGCTAGAAAAAACTTTGTGGAGCCTAAGGCTTTTTTATTCGCTGATGGATTCATTTCAAATTTTCACAGCTAACTGATATTAGTGTAACCTATATTCGGATTCGGATTCACACAAATCGGATCATAAATAAAAAAGTTATTATATACGGAAAACTTTTTATATACATATGCATTATAAGTTTACATACATACAAAAACAAAATTAAAAATTTATTTTATTTTTTTATATTTTCTTTTTTATATATTAGCGAACAACGAACAACAAAAACGAAACTTTTTTCTCATTCATTTCAGTCGTCGTTTGTCTTTGAACAAAGGACGGTTATCGAGTCGTCGGAATAAAAGAGATTATATGCGTAATATGCGTAATAATGTTGATTTTATGAATGATGAAATGAATGGTAATAATGATGGAATGAATGCTGAAGCTGATGTTGTTGTGAATGATGAAGTGAATGTTGATGATATGAATGGTGTCATGAACGGTGTCATGAATGGTGTCATGAATGTTGCGAATGAAGAAATGAATGATGATTTAGAATTGCATATGGTGAATGAGGAAATTCCCTTTGTAATTTTGAGAGATTCGTTCAAGTGTGCTTTGAATGTGATGCCAGGTAACTTTGATTCGTATGTTTGTGATGCTTTGGATATGAGTTGTCGTTTTTGTCATGCCAAACATTTTGCAAGAGAAGTTACTTCAATTCTCTAATATTTTCGAAGGATTGAATTCAAATGATAATGCTATAAAAAAACGTTCTAAAATTTTTCTTTCAAATATTCGTTCCTATAATTCTGCATTTGCAATGATCAGTTCTGAATATAATATAACGGATTCTACTGCACGTGGTATTTATCATTTTAAAATTTATAATATTTTTTATCATCGTACTGGTGCTTTAATTCCTGCTTATGGTCGACCTCCAATGTATGCACAATTATATTTTTACTAGGAGGGCCCGGCGTGCTTCGCTACGCTTATAAATAAAGTTTTTGCGTAGACCACGCTTATAAATAAAGTTTTTGCGTAGACATTTTGTTGACGTAGAAGCAATGATTTCAAAAATTGGTGATGAGAAATGCTAGCATATAATTTTAATTTTTCTTTTTAAATATATGAATGATAAATAATCAGAACTCTAGCTGATCAGTTCGGATATATGACAAATTAGCGATCAAATAAGTTAGAGATCAAATAAGCTTACTTGAAAACTTATTTGATCGCTAATTTGTCATATATCCGAACTGATCAGCTAGAGTTCTGATTATTTATCATTCATATATTTAAAAAGAAAAATTAAAAATTATATGCTAGCATTTCTCATTACCACTTTTTGAAATCATTGCTTCTACATCAACAAAATGTCTACGCAAAAACTTTATTTATATACGTGGTCTACGCAAAAACTTTATTTATAAGCGTAGCGAAGCACGCCGGGCCCTCCTAGTATTAAGTAATCTCTCTGGACTAAAATTGCCCAGCTTTATTTTTTGAGAGTCAACAAAACATATATTGTGATTAAAAATTAACCAAAAGTTAATGTTTCTCTATAAAACAAAAACAATACTTCCACTACACCGAAGTGAACAAAAAATAGAAACTAGGGAAAAGTATATATAATATGAGTCTGAACCGGGGATGGGGAACCTTTTTACCATTAAAGGCCAGTTATAATTTTGCAAATCGTTAACAGGCCGTTTTATGCCGAGTATTGTTACCAAGTTTGGGGGGCTCTGTTACTATAATGGCTCTTTTAGACTCTTTTCAAAAGCGTGCTAAACGAATTGTTAATTTTTTCTGATCTCGTTGTTTTTTATAAATATCTTCATCAGCAGTATTCGGATGAAATCAAATCCATTATGCCTGCAAACAGTCAAACTGTTGAGATCACTCACTCACCACTGTCATATAGTGACAGAATGCAGAGGGACTCTTTGTTTGCAAAACGAAATCAGCCAGCTGATAGATACGCCAATTTAAAACCAATCCCTGGAAGACGAGGATATCACTCATACATTCCTACATTGATCCAATGATGGATCACTCTTAGCTAGACGTTATTCTAACTCTACGGAATTTAGTAATGTAAAATTAAATAAATGATAAAAAATGTGTAAAATATTTATTTTGAGTTAAATAAAAAATGTGTAAAATATTTATTTTGGGTTAAAATTAAAAAAAATCCAAAAGAACTGTTCATTTTTTAACTCGACTTTTTTTATGATGAACAATTTTAAGGCGTGTTGCAATAAAATTAATAAAAAAACAAAATTTCCCCCTTCTGAATTTTTTATAAAATGTTAGTAACATAGGTACCTTTCACATATTAAAAAATCAAAAATTTTAAAAATACGCATTTCTAGAAAATCGAATTTGAATTTTTTACCGTTATTTTTCTAAAAGAAAGTGTTCAAGGTCATATTATTTTGATTAGTTCTGTTCAATACCTACATTAGTTATATAAGAGTTATATAACAATAAAATCAGTACAGTAGTTTTGACTGTAGAGCCATTTCAATACACCAGGGTTGAGCAATTTTTTGATTTTTCATCACCCTGTCTGTATCTTAAGACTGGGTAAAAAAAAAACTAAAAACACAGAAATTTTTTTTTTATTGATGTCAATGAATTCCAACACCTAAATATCCAAGATTAAAACCTCATTTCCAAAATTGCATGTTTTTTGCTGATTTCGCGTGTTTTTCGCCTATTAGGAAAGTAATTTTTGCCGTACATAAATATGATTCACTCTATTTTGAGATACAGTGTGATTCAAAATTATGATATTGGTGTGGTCGATGGGCGATTGAAATTCACCATTTATAATAATAACAGTAATATATGGAGGTGCTGAAATCACACAGCTCTGAGATATCAAGACTTCGGTCTGGGTTAAGGATTTTGATATAGTTTTCGGCATAAAACTTTTATTAGGACATAGTTTCTAATTCGGCCAGCGATGTATATCAAGCATAAGTCTTTGTTAAAGTAGAAGTATCTTTTATCTCTGTTTAGAAATTTATTACAAAACTAACACGAAACATCAACACGTTGCCGGAAAAATTATAACAGATCATAAATTAACATAATCTAGTGAAAAGATGATACAATCAGCAAACTACTCAAAAAACCTCTCCATTTAGCGTTTCGAGAAAATATTACAAATCACAAATTCATATTTGTTTTAAAATTCCAAAAATATTGTAAAAATTAAATAAAATCAAACTTTTTTCAAAATTCTAAAAATATTCCAAAAATTATTACAAAATCAAACATTAAAATTTTTTTTAAAAATTCTAAAACTATTGCAAAAATTATAATAAAATCAAAAATTTAAAATTTCTCAGAATTCTAAAAATATTCCAAAAATTCTTACAAAATCAAAAATTGAAACTTTTTCAAAATTCTAAAAATATTGCAAAAATTATAACAATATCAAAAATTAAAACTTTTTCCAAAATTCTAAAAATATTGCAAAAATTTTTACAAAATCAAAAATACAAACTTTTTTTCAAAATTCCAAAAATATTTCAAAAACTATAACAAATTCAACAATTTCCATGTCCAGTTTCATGTACAATTACATTTACGTCATAAAAACAGCTAATTTTTTTTTCCAAAAAATTGGCTAAAAAATAAATTAAATCAATTCTTGACACACTTGACATTATTTTTTTGACAAACTTATAATGCCATAATTCTCTATAATAATAATGAAATTTCATGTCATACAAATAATTAATTTTATTTGCTTCAAAAAAATTGAGTAAAAAAATAAATAAAAATCTTTCTTTTGACACACTTGACAACATTTTTTTGATAAACTTCTAATGCAATAATCTAGTTTTTGATCTCACATACCAATCACTACCGTAGATTTCTTAAAATTCAATGTTCCCACACGTAAAATGAACGGTTTTTCAGCCAAAAATATGAAAATTTGCTATTTGTGACACACTTAATGATTTTTTGACACCCTGCTGGTACACTTATCGAACACAGCGTCCTTTCGGACCTGTCCCTTGAGTATACCTATTTAAAGAAAAAAAATTTTGAAATCCCTTCAGCGGTTTTCTAGATTTCGTAGGTAATGCCGGCCGGCCAGCAGACAGACACATTTCTTTTTTGCTTTTTTAGAATCAGTAGGTCCTAAAATGTCGAGAAATGCCCAAAAATTGGGGGTAAGAATTTCACTTTTGGTTCATGAATGTAATACTTATGCTGTGTGCCTCACACCAACTTTTGAGCTAAATCAGTGACTTTTCATTTCATACCCAAGTTGCGCTATTGACCACCAGGCGGCGGACGAAAAGTCTCCTCGTCAGCTTGCTTTTCAATTTAGTTGTCAATTCATTTAAATATATCAATATATTTAAAAACAATTATTTAAAAAAATGGAAAATATTTCAAATTTATACAAAGAAAATATTTGGTATGATGTAAGTATTTTAAAAAAACAAGCTCAAATACAATTTTATTATTATCCTCCATTATGACAATGTTTACAAATTTAGACATTTTAAAAGATTCTAATTTAAATATAAGGTCAGGCACATGTTGTACGTTTGATACGAGTGACATCTATGAATAGCATATGTGCACTAGCATTTAATTTATAAAAGTCAGTGATTTAGCAAAAAATACTAGTGTGAGGCACCCAGCATTAGGTCTTTCAGACCGAAGTAATTGCTTAAATACAAATATTTCAATAAATATATTTTTAATAATATTTATGGTTTCAAGCATATATAGTGGGCTATTACTTGACATTGGGTGATATCTAGTAGCTTTGTAACGATCAGCTGTAAGAGGTCAGGATTACCACAAGTAATCCTGACGCCCTGAGGAGCCACGCACTTTGAGTTAGTTCCGACTTCCGACCAGTCTCAGTTTGTGAGTTTGGTAAATCTTATCCTCAGCTCACTCATCTATAAATGCTGAAATGCACGCAATGAGTTTAAAGTAGAGGTCTAAGCAAAGGTGCAAAGGAAAGGGACTTTGACGACCCCAACAGATGAATACCTGTTGTTACTGTTGATCGCTCGCATTTCTTAATGTTGTTGCAGAGGTTGTCGATGAAATAAAACTGCAAATAACTGTTATGCAAGAAAATTATAAGAGTCCAAAAAAAGAAAATCGAGTTTGTTTTAATTGAAAATTGTTTGCTTTAATTTTATTTCAATTTAAGCCAAAGAAATTCTGTAAAATATAAGTCCAATTTCTTTCCTGCAAAATAATTTTTATATTGAAGATATTGCATTTGCCATTCATAATATTTTTCTTGTTGTTTGATTATTTCCAATTTTTGAAAAAGTTAATTTTGTTTAACGCCAAGATAGATTTATCAAGAATAGGTTAAAAACAATCCTCGTATAATGCGTAAAACATAGCTACAAAAAACATCAAAAATGTAAATTTTAGTTCGTGAATAAGGTGCAAATTTAAAGTTTAATAGTCAAAACTATCTGTTCAGTACAAAAAGAAGTGATATCCTGTGTCAAGTAGAAACGAGTGTAAAACAACACATTTCCAAATAGTTAGGTGTTCTAGATGTTTGAAATACTTACTTTGTCACTCGGATTAGAGATTAGAATTAGAAACAACTTCAACTAAATAGGTATTAAAACAAAAGTTTCTAGTAAAAATAAAAGTACAAAATAATATTTATTTATTTTTTTATATTCGAATGCAAATGTGGAATGCGATATTTATACGATCGACTGAATCGAGAGAAATGCAGGACCATCACGAAACCTCAGTGACAGTTAAGACTTTTATTTAATGTGAGATATTATATACAAAATGAAAATTCTATAAAAGAAATGCAAGCTAATTTATTAGTTAGTATTTTATATTGCAGACCCTAGTTTGTAGATTAAGAACATGTTATTTGAACAGAATTTCATTAAAGTTATAATCTGTTAGTCCTGAGGTTTCGTGATGGTTCCGCACTTCTCTCAATTCAGTCGATCGTATAAATATCGCATTCCACATTTGCATTCGAATATAAATAAATAAATATTATTTTATACTTTTATTTTTACTAGAAACTTTTGTTTTAATACCTAGTTAGTTGAAGTTGTTTTTAATTCTAATCTCTAATCCGAGTGACAAAGTAAGTATTTCAAACATCTAGAACACCTAATTATTTGGAAATGTTTTGTTTTACACTCGTTTCTACTTGACACAGGATATCACTTCTTTTTGTACTGAACAGATAGTTTTGACTATTAAACTTTAAATTTGCACCTTATTCACGACCTAAAATTTACATTTTTGTTGTTTTTTGTAGCTTATATCACGAGTTTTTGTAGTAAATAATAAATTTTATGAGCTTGGATTGTAATGAAATAAATAATTAAATTAATAATGGTAATTATTTCATTTTGATATAAGCAATTTGAATTTTTGTCATCAATTTATTTGTATACCAACTTTAACGGTTGATTGAATTATTTCCAATTTTTCTGCGCTCATAAAAACAACATACCCAATAATCCGCAAGATATATAATTTGGGCCAAAGATTTATCTAATGGTGTGGGTTGGTTGGGTGAACCAAATATTGGCACTAAATATTTTGAGGAGTATACTAGAATTGCTTAAGCATATGATGTAAAACCAAAATATAAGTCTCCTCATGTTTGCTATATGGTCGAGAATCTACAATAATTTGTTTATCGCCTTCAGATGAACTTCCGATATTAAACAAGGCTTAGAACTATAAAAAAATGTAATTTTACATTTTAAATAAATTTACAATAGATGGCTTGAATGAAGAAGTCACTTGGATACATAAATTTCCGTCTGAATAAATATTCTTGTTGAAATTTCATTTTTCAATAATCGTTTTCGAAATTTTATGTTTTAATTAATTTTGTATACGGTTTATTGTACAAAATCTATTTCAAATTAAAATTTAAAGGTGAGTTTATGTTACCAAACTCGTCATAAGTTCATATATGTTAAACAACATTAGATCAAATCATTTTTTGAGGTTATGTCTACTAGGTTCAGCATAAATAAGCAGAAGTGGTAATCGCTATTTTTTTTTCACGAACAGCGATCTACCGCATCGCTTTGATAAAAAATACAATGAAATCAAAAATGGCAAAAAAATTTCTAAACGAATTTCCCTTGGCCGGTGTTAAATTCTCATAATTTTTGGAAAATTCCTCAAGCAAGTATGGCATTGATAATAGCTTACGACCTTGTGCTATTATCAATATACTTGCTTTCGAAAAATTTGGCAAAAAATTATTTCGAATTATCACCGCCCTTGGGAAATGTAAGGACATCATTCTAACCAATCACATTTGAGTTATACTTATAACAAATAATTATACGTCTGGCCTACTGCGATATCAATGAATCTTCTATCGTCTATCTTCTATATAAATAAAAATGTAAATGTTCGTTTGTTCAAAATAGGTAATATCCTAAAATACTGGACCGATTTCTTTGAAATTTGGACACAATGTTCCATTCAAATACATGCGGGTTTTTATATACTTTTTTTTAATAGCTGTATGTGTTTCAACGCGTAGACGTCAACAAGTGCAAGTGTTTCACCTATTTTATTCTCAATTCACTCAATTTTATGGCGTTTCACTACATGCTTAATTTAATCGATTAGTGATCAGTCCATAGTTTAATTTATCAATCAAAAGAGCTGCCACGTGTCTTCCTTTCGGTAGGACTGTCCTACTTTGGAGCAAGAATGTCCTCCGCCCTCATTTACTATACAAATGTCCTCCATGAACAAAATAGATTTTTTTTTGCTACATATTTCTCCCAATAAAAATGGATCAGTAAATTAAGTAATCTTGATTGCACCTTCACTTTTATTAAACGAGGAGAGCGAGTCGAAGGACACTCTGGCATATTCAAAGAAACTACGATAGGCAGACTGAACACCGTGCATCAAAATCAAGATAAATGCTTCTTTCTTCGCATGTTATTGATAAAGATGCCCGGTTCTACGTCTTTTCAGCGATTGAGAGTTGTCAACGGCGTTACTCGTTACACATAACACTTACTGCAGTGTACGTCAAGCTTTGAATTTTTTGGAGAACAACCGTCTCTGGGATGTATGCATTATTGACGCGTGCAACACGTCACATCCAAATCAAGTACGTGCTTTGTTTACAATCATATTGACAACTTGATCTCCTTCATCTCTCACAGAGTTAGGGTCAGTCATCTTCGTACGATGTAGAATTGCTTCGTGAACAAAATTACAACACGAATGATCTTTTGTCGTTTGTGCATTCAAATATTCCAAAGCTAACGCTTGAACAAAAAGCCATTTACGATCAACTAATGCATAATGTTAATAATGGGGTTGGAGGAATCATTTTCTTGGATGCGCCAGGAGGAACTGGCAAAACGTTCCTAATTGGACTAATTCTAGCAACAATTCGATAACAAAATGACAAAGCTGTACCTCTTGTGTCGTCCGGTATAGCTGCGACATTACTACCAGGTGGAAGAACTGCTTATTTCGCTTTGAAATTGCCATTGAACATTCAATTTATTGAAACTCCAACATGCAGCATTTACAAAGCATCACGAATGGGAAAAATATTGCAGAAATGTAAACTTATTATATGGAATGAATGCACAATGGCGCACAAAAAATCACAGGAGATTACAGACAAACATTATCTGTAGTTCCTTGATCAACACCAGCAAATGAAATAAATGCTCGCCTGAAATACTCTTCTTTGTGGCGACACGTAAAAAGGTTAAAATTAGCTACAAATATACATGTTCTACTTCAAAACGATTAATCAGCTGAGTTATTCTCACATCAATTTCTGACAGAAAAGTACCGGTTGATCTAACCTCAGGACGAATTTTATTGCCTCAAAACTTCTGCAATTTAGTGTCGTCAAAAGAGGAATTGGTTAAAAAAGTATTTCCTAATCACAGCTCAGAGCCAAACATTGTGTGTGGTTTAAATCTAGATACCGATTGTTTCTCACATATGGACAATTTTATATTGCGTGTTCTAGAGTCGGCAAACCAGACAATCCCTATATCTGCACAGATAATAAAAAACATTTTATGCCCTCAACCATTATGATATTAAATATATTAGAAACGTATGTCTTGTTTTATTTCATATATTTAACCAGACTGAGCCGCTGCAACGCGTGGCCGGGTCCAGCTATAAGTTATCAAATAATTTTAAAAATAATTCACTGATATCGCATAAAAAATATATATAAAGAAATAAAAAATGGCAGGAATTTTTCTAAACGAATTCCCCTCAGCCGGTGATAAATTCTCATAATTTTTGGGAAAAATTTCTTAAGCAAGTGGTATTGATTACAGCCCTCGGCCTCCGGCCTCGATACGATAAAAATGTTCAAGCCTACCAATGCCGATGCACAGGGTATACCTTAAAAATCGGCATTACATTTCTTAGTATCATATCTGAATGATAAAATCCGCAAATAGAATTGTAAACAAATATTGATCAAAAATCTTGAAAAAAAAGTTAGGTATTCCGTAGTCTACCCTAGTCTAGGCTTTGGAAAAAATTTCTTTATCATATCGGAGCCAGCAAAAAATTAAAACTAACAACGACTCTTATAGTTATAGTCCCTGGGCCCACGACGATTTCATGTGATGATTACCACATATTTTGTACCTCGTGAGGCGTCTGTCCTTGACGAGCCCGAAAACTTTTGTTCAGCCATTTCTCTCAATTCATCCACTTTTTCATTTGTCAAGGTCAAAAAATTCCGATTTCCCGCAATCTTGTAAATTTGCTTCCACAATTTTTCTTTTTAACTATGGAGGGTAAATTTGGTTTAGAACACGAGGTTAACCTTATTCGACTAAAATTTGTCTGCAATTGTCATTGTCAATTGACATTTTGCCATGTTTGGGTTGTCGGACTCAACAACACCAGACACATTTTAGTTGGACAAGGTTACCCTCGTGTTCTAAAACAAATTTCCAATACATAGTGAAAAACAAAATTGTTGGTAGCAAATTGCTGAATCGAGGAAAATGACTGAACATAAGTTTTCGGACTCGTCATGGATATTCGTCTCACGAAGTGTAAAATATGTGGTAATCATCACATGAAATTGGATTGAGCCCAGGGACTATTATTATGCCACCTGATAAAATCATTAAACATATGGGTAAACAAAATATAGATCAAAAGTCAGGTTTTCAATATCCTTTTTTCAAGAGTTTGAAACTGAACCCAAATTCATTCAAGCCAAACGTGTGGTTATACGTTAACGACTATTTTCCATATTCGATGCCGCAGATAATTGAGATTTACAGAGGTTTTTTAATTAGAGTATTTAATGATAAAAGCCGAAGCTTTTCGAAATCTATCCATGCCGATGCTAAGATGATGAGCGTTTTCATCATACACGATAACGATCCCGGTGGGATTGAATTTACATTAAATTATATGGAGTGGTTTCGCACTAGCCGACATGTTAGTGTTGTGTCGGTGTAGTTACCGGTTGTCGTCGAGGAGGAAACTCCCCACTCGTGCGGTCCCGACATTTTAAATGAAATAGAAAAAAACATAATTTTAGATTTTCTTTAATTTTCTTAAATTTTTTTTTTAAACAAATTATTTTTAGACAATTTTATTTAAAATTTTTATTTAAAATAATAGAAAAAACTAAAAATTTATCAATAATCATGGTGTGTATTGTAAAAACGTGACATTTCCTATCGCCCGCTGCCCGAAATCCGTATACATGCGTACCAAAATTGAAATAAACAACGTTCATAGTCATGATATCTAATTATAAAATCCGCAAACAGATTGGTAAACAACAATTTAGTTCAAAAGAGAGGCATCAACCCAACCGTTGGAAAAAAAATATTTTCAGTATCAAAGCCAACAAAAAATTAATACTAACAGCGTTTTTTAGAACGCTATATGATATAAAATGAAAACATGTCCAAGTAGAATGATAAAAAAAAATCTAAATGAAAAGTCTGGTTTCCTCCCCAAAATGTATGCACATTTCGTGCACTTTTATTTTACTAATTTTTAAGTTTTTTTTAATTTTCTTGTGTGTATTTTAAATTTAGTTAAAGTCTTAAAAGTATTTCAGTGCTAAC
>OY856187.1:359042284-359242284 GCA_963693315.1 Diogma glabrata | reverse complement strand
CGGAGTTTGGAGTTCGGTGCCAACGTTCGATGACTCCATTATATTTTATAGGATTGTAGCTTGTAGTTCATTTACGTTCGAAACCGATAAGCTTAGAAAACTCACTAAAAAGGTAGGATTCGAATTGGGAGTCCGGATCAGAGACGATTACTAAAGGAACTCCGAAAAAAGCTATCCAATTGGAATAAAGAGTAGAAGCAACCATTTCAGCGGCGATATCCGAGATAGGGATAATATCAGGCCCAGCGAGTATATAGCGGTCAATAATTATGACATTTGCCCGTAGAAGTAGGAAGTGGAGCAATAATGCCCATATGTATCTCGGAAGATCTTTAAAAGTTAAGGGAGAGTTACCCAAGGGAGATTGAGTACGGAGAGAATCTTTTGCCTTTTGGCAAGCCAGGCAGTTTCGTGCCATTTATCGTACCTCCTCTTAATGGATGCTTAAATGACTTTATCAGTAAGGAGTTTGACAGAATGGTGGATTCCTGGGCGAGACAAATTTAGGAAGCTATTGAAAACAGATTGACGAATTTGCTTTCGAATACAAGTACGTGCATCTTCAGAAGAGATATCACACAAAATAGTTTTGGCACTAGAATTGCCAAACGATAAGGGAAAGTATCGGAATTAAAGTGTGGGACTAGCATCAGCAAATTTGTCATTGTTAATATTTTCTGGAATTGATATATGCTCGACACGAGAAAGTGTGTCGGCGACTACATTATCAATTCCAGAGTTGAATGTGCTGATTCCAGTGGTGAATATCAGTCGTAAATTGACTGATGAAATCTAAATGCCTTAATTGGCGAGAACTTGTTTTGGCAGGATTCTGCGACAAAGCATTATAGATAAGGCTTATGATTTGTGAAGATTCAACCTTCAAGGGGATACCGGAAATGCTTAATTGCAGGGTAAGCTGCTAGGGGTCGCTGTCATAAGCACTTTATTTCTATTGCGAATAGTTAAGTCGTACAGAAACGAAACTAAGTGGTGCCAATGTCGTTAAATTTTTGTAGAAGAACTTTGCCAAGTGCCTTGTGGGAACCATCGACCATTACGGCAAGTTGGGCAGAGTGTGAGGAATGGGAAAGAGTTGTTGCCTCACTGCGTTGTCGCTTGCAAAGATCGAAGATCGAAGGCTTGAATGGCGTCTTCAGACCATTGAATGACACGCTTGTCATTCTTTTTAGACCCTTTTAGAAAATCATTTAGACGTAGATAAATCACTTCGGGACGTTAAGCCTTTAAAGTTTTTAAGAATATCGAAAATTTCGATATTAAGTGATTCGTTGATCAAAGTTGGAGATGGTGCTTGGGAATTGGAGAGTTTAACCCGATCGGTGTACCAGAAGTGCTAACCTTTGTCGCGCTAGCTGCATAGAGAAATAAGTCAGATATTTGTGAGAGTTTTTCCTCAACAGTTGCGTCTGTATCAACGAGAAAGTTTTTTCGAGAAGAAATATCGAGGACCAGTAGACTGTTGAGAATGACTGTCATCACACGTCGTCACATGTGAGCGTCTAATAGTTTTTTGGTGAATGTTGAGGCAGAGGAATATTTGGAAAAATGTTTACAGTCAGGTTTGCATTTTAAGGCATCTCCCTTGTAATAATGATGGTAGTACCAATACCATCAAACATTTGAACTCCCGACTTGGACCGTGGTCGCATGGGAGAGCGTTGCGAACGTTCTAAATTTGTATTGTGGAAATTGTTTCAACCCTTGGATCTACTCCGATAATGAGCGAATTTTTGTTGTTCATTGAGAAACTTTTAGATCGTTGACTTGATCAGTCAGTGCCATAACCTCACTTGAGGAAGAAGAAAAAGCTGTAGGGGAAGTGAAGTGAGTTTAATGTGTAATTGAACTATGAAAATGTTCCAATTTTGTCTCAAACTTTGAATGTTTTGTAGGCAGAAAAAACGTTTGTTATCATTCTGATGAGAATTATGTTGTTATTTTACTGAATTGCTAAAAGAGGAAGTATAGTAATTTAAGTTAGATGAGTTCTGACTCATTATTTAATATATATATAACTAAAAACTTTTTTTTAAACAAACTAAGGAAAAATTAAAAAAAGATTTACAGACGAGCAAGGTCATTTAGACTTCTTATAATATGTAACACACTTTTATCCTCTTTTCGCATCATAATAACAGCATTACGGATCCACAAATATTTAAAATGTTTATTTTGTTTAACAGTTCTGGGTGCCTGTAGAAGTTTCCGTTGATTGAATGTTAAGCTGTCATTAAAATAAATTAATGCATCTTCAGTAGCTGAATCACAAAAAGTCTTTGCCTTGACTTGTATTTTGGCTGAATACTTGATTCTCATGATGTTGTCCTTCACTCGACGAGATACAAATTACACAAAAATGACATCATTTTTTTTGTACTTTGTTTAACTTTCCTGTTTTTGAGGCTTTACGAAAGCAGTAATCAAGATCATTAGGTGAAACTTTCAATCCAATTCCATGATTAATCACATCAACAACCGTCTCTATTAAATTTTCGTTGGCAGTGGATGGTAAACCAGAGATTTCTAAACAATTTTGACGTGGTATATCTCTACTTGTTCTTCCAATTTAGTATCCTGATTGCTGATTAGGCAAATTGCTTATTTTCATTTTCTAATATTTGAATACGCTTTATCGAATTTTCTAAGATTTGAAGTCTATCTAATATTGGCGCAAAATGTTTTTCATTAGATGCCTCCATATCGTTTAACTCTTGAAAAATTGAACTTAAATTAGGTAGTGTTGTGTTATTTATTTGATTTGTTGAAAGCATTGATGAAACTTGATTTGTGTTGTTACTATGTAATAATGACGTAGAAGGTGATTGACTTTTAGAAGCGATATGTAAATGATTACCTGCATTTGATTTCTGAACTTTATTTGATTTTAAACACTGTGCGCATTTTCAAGTTAACTTTAGTGTTGCAATATGCTCGGTATCATCCGGTTTTAACTTTAAACAAATGGCGTGATAAACGGATTTGCATACAACACAACACAAGTTATTTATTTTTTTGTTTTTCTTTTAGTTTGACACCAAGTCTATTCAATTAAATACTTTAAAGCCGCAATTAGACTATTGCAGAACTCTGCAATATTTCTGCAATGGTAGTGTGTAAAATGACTCATTGCAATGTTGTGCAATGAGTTCATTGCCAAACTTTTCTGCAATTAATATTTTACACACTACCATTGCACGACTATTGCAGAGTTCTGTAATAGTCTAATTGCGGCTTAAGGAATGATTTTTAGATAAATTTTCAGATTTTGTTAGATTTTTTCACTTGTTGCACAAGATGGATGATTTTTTTTTTAAACAGTGACATTCCAATAACAATTGATCAGTTAGACCTTATAAAGGTGATCTTGTTTTGTTCTTATTTTAATGAAATAATTACTGAATCAAATAAACAATTTGAAAAATTAAACTCACTTTAAATAGCTTTTAGATTTTGTTAATAATAAAGAAAATTTATAATAAAATTTTAAATATTTTTTACAATAATTTAAGTTTATAATTTTTATTATATTCAACACAAAGTGTAATTTAACTTATAATTATGTATATCCAAAGTCGTGTGCTCCCCGCAACACACAACGATTGAATGACTTACTAAGAGACATATGGAAGCCATTAAATTTTCTCCTCTGCCGAACGATGAAAAAAGCCTTCAAAGATTTATAGGTTTAATTTATGCGGGGACCTTAGATTATAAAATATACAGGATAAGTAATATTTGTGTATCTGCACTATAAAACTATAAAAAAAATTGAAGCTATTTTTTAAATTCAAATTTTGCATTGAAAATAATTTCCACAAAAGAAAAGGCTCCTGTAAAAATAAATACAAAAATACAGGGTCCCATGCAGCATTTTTATCTCTTTCCATTTATAGAAAAAAAAAAATATATTATTATTCTTCTATTGCCAGAAAGAAGTAACTGCCAAATAATATATATTTCATTTTAATTTCATTCTAAATTAAAACAAAACTTGAAACAGTAAACCATATAAACACTATCCATTTCATTTTAAATTTAGTTTAAATGAAAACAAAACCAAAGCGTACATGATAAAATTTTAGTTAGGATCAAATTTTCAGTTTTAATATTATCAGTTTTATTTTAATCGAAATACTTTTGACAAACATAAATAGTTATTTATTATACAAGGGAAAAAAGTAGTAGATTTTAGCTCGAGGTTGTGTTGTCTCCCGACGCGAAGCGGAGGGAGACAAAAAACCGAGAGCTAAAATCTACAATTTTTCCCGTGTATAATACACTATTTTTTTCTGTGACTGGATAAACATTAATATAATTATTGAAAAAATAATATTAAACAAATATTACAATATGTATAGTCACCACACCATACGAATTTTTCTTGAATATAAACTTAAAATTAAGTTTTATTTTATTTGTCAAAACCAGTTATTAACATCAAGACGAAAACGGTATAACTTTTCATTAACATTAAAATAGTCATAAATGTTCATAAATATTCATAATATTCATCATTTATGTGTATATATGTATTTTATATATATGTTTTTATCTATCCGGGAAAAAAGTACATACTTTTTTCCCGGGGAAAAAAGTATTTTATGAAAAGTAGCATTTTTGCACCTGTCAGCAGAAGTAAAATGTTAAACTTTTTTCCCGTCACAGAAAAAATAAAATTGAATAAGGTTGGTCATTCTCCAATCGGTAAAAATGTTAAATACAAAATTTCTACATAAGTCTGTTATTTTGTAAGCATATTTGGTCAAGTAAGAAAAAACCTCGATGATATTTAAATTTCTAGGCTACTGTGTTTTTTCAGTGCAAATACGATCACGTTAAAATCGCACACTACTTTATGTAAATAAAAATAACTTCAACTTAAAAAGATATTACTTATCCTGTGTATTTTATAATCTAAGGCGGGGACGAATATAGGACTTATAAACATGGAGCAATTGGTATGGAGTGAAACATTTTTTGCATCTATTTAGGAGGCCGAGCTTTCTAGACGCGCTTTTTGCTATTGCCATATTGCTCTTTATGGAAGAATTGAATAATAATGAGAATTCTTATGAGTTAGAAGTAGCTAGAAACAGAGCTAGTGAGAATATAAAGAAATTACAAAATTATAATAAGATGAAATATGATGAAAAATGTAAAAAGAAAGTTAGTTACAAAGAAGGAGAATTAGTAATGATAAAAAATTGTCATGGTGGAAAATTAGGAGAGAAGTTTAAAGGACCGTATGTAGTTACTAAATTTTTAGATAGGTACGTAGTTAGGGATATAGATGGATATCAAGTCGGAAGAAATAAGTTTGAAGGAATATATGATTGCCGTAATATGAAGAAATACGTAGAAGGAAAGGAAAATTGTATAGGAGAGGATGAAATAGAGTTTAATTTGAACGAGATTAATCATTTTGAATTTGAAGATATTGAATATTTAGAAGATTCTGAATACGAAACATATGAAGATATTTAGTGAATTCTTTTCTACTTGTTCGGTACAAGTTCCGACTCCGAATTATCCAAATTTGTTTTTTTTGTATTGCTTTTTTTACAAAAGAATACAAATTTCGTTAATTCTGTGTTGGAACTTGTACCGAACAGGTAGAAAAGAATTCACCAATAGAGTATTTAGAAGAAGAATTTTAAGAATAAATCTGTTGATGAGAGAAAAAAAATGAATTAATAATTTTCATTTGTATTTGTATTAAGTATTAAACTAATAAAGTAAAAGAGAAGAGAAATATTTACGAAATAATTTGAGATAATAAGTAATATTTATGGTTTGTTATCGTAAGATTTAAAATATGGGCTGAAATCTCACAGCTCTGAGATATCAAGACTTCGGTCTGGGTTAAGGATTTTGATATAGTTTTCGGCAAAAATCTTTTATGTGGACATAGTTTTTAGTTTTGGGCAGCGATGCATATCAAACATAACTCTTTGTTAAAGTACAAGTATATTTTTTTATATCTGTTTAGAAATATATTACAAAACACGAGACATCAATACGTTGCCGGAAAATTATAACAGATCATAAATTAACATAATTTAGTGAAAAGATGATACACTCAGCAAACTACTCAAAAACCTCTCCATTTAGCGTTTCGAGAAAATATTAAAAAATCACAAATTCATATTTCTTTCAAAATTCCAAAAATATTGTAAAAATTAAATAAAATCAAACTTTTTTCAAAATTCCAAAAATAATCCAAAAATTAGAATAAAATCAAATATTTAAACTTTTTCTAAATTCCAATAATATTCCACAAATTCTTAAAAATTCAAACTTTTTCAAAATTCTAAAAATATTGCAAAAATTATTGCAAAATCAAAAATTCAAAGTTTTTTCAAAATTCTAAAGATTAGAATAAAATCAAAAATTTAAAATTTTTCAAAATTCTAAAAATATTCCAAAAATTCTTACAAAATCAAAAATTGAAACTTTTTCAAAATTATAAAAATAAACGTAAAATTCAAAAATTCTGTTTTTTTCAAAATTCCAAAAATATTGCAAAAATTATAACAAAATCAAAAATTGAAACTTTTTTCAAAATTCCAAAAATATTCCAAAAATTAGAATAAAATCAAATATTTAAACTTCTTCTAAATTCCAATAATATTCCACAAATTCTTAAAAATTCAAACTTTTTAAAAATTATAAAAATATTGCAAAAATTATTACAAAATCAAAAATTGAAACTTCTTTCAAAATTCAAAAAATATATATAAAATTCAAAAATTCCATTTTTTCAAAATTCTAAAAATATTGCAAAAATTATTACAAAAATCAAAAATACAAACTTTTTTCAAAATTCCAAAAATATTTCAAAAACTATAACAAATTCAAAAATTTCCATGTCCAATTACATTTACGCCATAAAAACAGCTATATTTTTTTTCCAAAAAATTGGCTAAAAAAATAAATGAAACCACTTTTTGACACTTGACATTATTTTTTGACAAACTTATTATGCCATAACTCTCTATAATAATAACAAAATTTCAAGCCACACAAATTATTGATTTTATTTTTTTCCAAAAAATTGGGTAAAAAAATAAATAAAAATCTTTCTTTTGACACACTTGACAACATTTTTTGACAAACTTATAATGAAATAATCTAGTTTTTGATCTCACATACCAATCCCGACCATTCAGATATCTCCACATTCAATGTTCCTACTCATTATCACTTAAAATGAACGTTTTTTAAGGAAAAAATATGCATATTTCATTGTTTTGACACACTTGACGATTTTTTTGGCACACTCCCAGTACAGTTACCGCACACATTTTTAGAATCAGTAGGTCCTAAAACGTTGAGAAATGCCAAAAATAGAGGGGGGTAAGAATTTCACTTTTAGCTCATGAATGTAATACCTAGGTCTTTCAGACCGAAGTAATTGATTTAAATTCAATTTTATAATGTAATTTTTTATTGTATAACTGTAAGTTTTGAATTTATCTATCGAATCGCTAGATGGTCGACGTCCACGCCGTGCTGCCTGGGTAATGCTGACAGAATTAGGTTGGTGTATTGGAGACAAGCAGAGTAAAAACTGCTTAGTCAATGACGCTACATCACGGCGAATTGGCGCTCTACAACCAATGCGACTCAAGCGTCTGTTCTCCATGTCAGGGGCGGCTTGAAGCGGGCGTCTGTCTTGAATCAAGCGGCTCGCTATATAAACGTGTAAAAAAGGTTGTTTCTGGTGACCTTAATATGCAGAACGGACCCATTCACGACAATTTGGGTTGGGCCTAAGGTTAACACCCTAACCCCGGAAAAAAACTAATATGTTAAATTTGGTTATCAGAAAGATACAACAACAGAATTTTACCTGAACGTGAAAAAGGACCAGACTACCGAATCGGAACGTGGAACGTGCGCAGCCTGAGCGCTCCTGATGCTCTTATAAGTCTAGAAACAGAGGCTGAGAGGTATAGGATGGATATTATTGCTCTACAAGAAATTAGACAGCCGATAATCGGAAAACAAGATTTGGATAGTCACTCTCTATACTGTAGTGGTCATCCTTCTCTAAGAGAATTTGGAACTGGCTTTCTTGTTGGTGCACGCATTCAAGAAGCCGTGATGAAATTCATCCCGGTCAATGAGAGGATCTGCTACCTACGTGTACGCGGTACATATAACAATATTTCTCTTATTGCCGTGCATGTACCAACTGAAGCTAAAACCGTCGACGAGAAGGATAATTTCTACATAGCACTGGAAGAGGTTATGAAACAAATACCAACACGCGACTTCATTATGGTTCTTGGTGACTTTAATGGACAGGTTGGAAGAGATATCTCTTATGGAAATGTGGTGGGTCCCAACAGCTTGCATTTGAATTCGAATGATAATGGTGAGAGAATGACTGAGTTTGCATTATCAAATAATTTGAGAATTGCCAGTACGTTCTTTCCGCATCGATCGATTCATAAGCAGACTTGGGTCTCACCTAATGGAAATACTCGAAATCAAATTGATCACGTTCTAGTAACAGCACGTTTCTTTTCGAGCGTTCTGGATGTGCGATCCTTTAGTTAGAGGTGCATACATTGGAAGTAACCACTTCATTGTATGTGCAACGATAAGGTTCCACTTCCCAAATCCAGCATTCCAAAATTCAATTAACGGAAACGTTTTAACATCTCATCATTAAAGAATGCTGAAATAGAAGAGAGATATCAAATCCATATTGCCGAAACATTGAAGAAATCAGAAACCATTAATGGAGACGTCGATAAGTCATGGTATTTGCTCAAAGATGCTGTTTTAAGCACTGCTGAGGGAATACTTGGACGACCACAGAACCACTCCCAGAAGCCATGGATGGATCAAGCATGCCTTGATGCTATTCAATACAAAAGAGATTGCTATCTGAAGTGTCTACAAGGACGCAACACCAGGTCCACGAAGGAGAACTATAAATTGGGAAGACAAGCCGTTACAAAGCTATGTAGACGAACGAAGAGAGAATGGTGGAAGAGACAGTGTGAGGAGATTGAAAGTTTCAATAAGGAACATCAATCGCGTAACTTCTTTCAACAGGTTAAAACCTTAAAGAAGGGCCCTCAAACTAGATCGACTGCTATTCAAAACGAAGATGGGGAGCTACAAGTAGACCTTAAAAATATTTTAGATACTTGGGCCGCTTATTTTGAGAATCTTCTCAACTTAAGTGACCAGCAACAAGTCGGGCGACGAGAAAAGCTGATTCGTGCGTCAAAGGTACATGTAGACGAACCAACCAAAGAGGAATTCGAAGCGGCGCTGTCTAAATCAAAACGCAATAAAGCACCTGGTATCGACGATATAACATTCGAAATGATTGTACATGGTGGCGAAACTCTATCCTTAAGATTGTTTGAACTTTTTCAAATGATCTGAAGGACTGAAACCATGCCACAGGACTGGAACACAGCTATGCTGATACCAATCCATAAAAAAGGTAATCGCCTACAATGTGCAAACTACAGAGGAATCGCTCTCCATTGCACAGCATATAAAATCTTTTCTTACATTTTGCTATCCAAAATCAATCCTTTTGCTGAACAGCTGTTTGAAGAATATCAGTGTGGTTTCCGGCGGGGCCGAGGTACCACCGATGCACTTTTCTCGATAAGAATGATTTTGGAAAAGTGTCGAGAGTTCAACATACCTGTGCACCAACTTTTCATTGATTTCAGGCAGGCCTATGACTCTCTCGAACGAGAGACTCTATGGTCTGCTCTGGTGTCAATGGGAATTCCTGGTAAACTGGTATCACTATGCAAAATGACAGTACAGAACTCTCAATGCTGTGTACGAGTAGAGAACAAAATATCAAAGTTTTTTAAAGTCGACTCCGGATTAAGACAAGGTGATGCTATCTCTCCTATACTTTTTAATTTAGCCTTGGAATATGTGTGCCGTCAAAAGAAACTACCGACTAATAACAATGTCTTGTCAATAAACTCAGTACAGATGATTGCTTACGCTGATGATGTTGTCATTATCGGCCGAAGTGAAGCTGTTATGAGTGAGACTTTCAAGTCGCTTGAGAGTGGTGCTAGAAAAATTGGTCTGCAAATTAACTACAATAAAACCAAACATATGAACGTTTCAAGGGAGGCTGAGCAGAAAGATTTGATGTGCGGCGATGAACGAATTGAGGGAGTTGAATCTTTTAAATATTTGGGATCAATGCTTGACTCAAACAACAGCATACTTACAGATATAAAAGCTCGAATCGCTGCAGGTAATCGAACTTTCTACTCAATTAAACCTCTCCTTGGATCACCGTATGTATCAACTAACACCAAGCTTAAGTTATACAAGACATTGATTAGACCGGTTGTGATGTATGGGTCACAAACGTGGACCCTTACACAAAATGACGAATCGCATTTATCTGTATTTGAGCGTAAGATCCTACGCTACATTTTTGGTCCACTTAAGACAGACGATGGAGAGTATAGAACCCGGTATAACTTTGAGATCAGAGACCTTCTTGAGGGTCCTGATATAATAGGTTGTATCCGTTCTAATAGGATTGCTTGGTTTGGGCATGTTCTACGAGCCGATTCACAGTCTGGAATGATTAGAAAAATGTACGTTAGTACCCCAGGGTGTGGGCGACCGCGAGGTAGACCACGACTACAATGGAAGACTGACGTAATAAACGACCTTAAAAAAATCGGCTGCCACGGTAATTATGACGCTGTTGCCAATGACCGTGGTGAATATTCAAAGCTGATCAACCTGGCAACGCTCCTACATGGAGCATAAACGCCTTAAAAAAAAAAAAAAAAAAAAAGAGATGGTCAGGTTGGCCGAGCTGTAAGCTTAAATATTCATATGATTATAAACAATAAAAAATGTAAATAGGGTAATTGTGAATATACCTCATATGGTATATTGGGCAGAAATAATAATGTAACGAGACAGCACAGTTTTTCACTGCTGTTGCCGTGCATTATTTTATCGCATTCTGACAAGTCCTCAATATAAATAATAATCTATTTAGTTTTTTATAAACTACACTATAAGTGCTGTATACGCCCTCAACGTGCTGTATACGTCCTCAACGTGCTGTATACGCCTTCAACGTGCTGTATACGCCCTCAATGTGCTGCATCCGCGCATCACCTCACACAATTACGATGCGGATGCAGTAAAAAAATTCACAAATTCTAGAAAATTTTTATAAAACACTAAATATCAGGGTTGCTAATATACACGTATAAAATATTTTATCCGTTACACGTATAAAACGTGACGTATAAAACGTATAATATGATTTTGTTTTTAAAATTCAATCATTAAAAATTAAAAATTCTTCTGACTTCAGATATTAATCATATTTTTAATTTTTATACTTAGTAAAAATATAATTAGATCGTTATAAATTATTTATATATTTTATAATTTATAAAAAAAACTTTAAATTCTAGATGTCATTTGAATGTATATTTAATTATTTACTTTATACGAAAGACTATGTTACTGTACATTAAACTGGTTAACAATTTTTAATTCACTAGATTTGAATTTTGAATTATATATTATAGATTTTTTGAGCACTTAAACTCAAGCAATTAAGTTATTTTTGAATTTTTCAACTCGTATACTATATGATTTTCTTTCATTTTGATTCCAACATTTTTTTAATGGGAAACATTTTGGATTAGAAACAATTGGCCCATGAAATTAATTATTTGGTATCATGAAATGCAATTGAGTATATGAAATATGGTTCAATCCAGCTTCAACTCCTCCCATCTACTAAGAACAGCTGGGAAATATTATGTTGTTGCAGAATAAATGTTTTTTTCATAGAGTTAGGTTAGGGAAATTATTAGGGATTATTAAAGAGAGGTGAATTAAATAGGTGATTACAATTCGTTAAAAAAAAAAGTTTTTATATTCAACAAATATAATTTCATTCATTATTAAAGAGATGTTTTTAAGAAATTTTGTTGTGATCCGTGTTGCACCACTTCCAATTAATAGGCACAGTTTGAAAATATCAGGTTCTTGCAGATCAAATCTTCTTTTTATACAAAAGTTCTAATAGTTAAAATATGTATTTACGTCAAACGAAAAAGTTTAGTGAGAAGTTTATTGAGTAAATTTTTTGGTCATTGATGAATAATAGGTATGGTTGGAAATGTCAAATTATTGCAGACTAAATTTGTTTTGGAAACAAATGATTATATTTTGAAAAGAAGCATTTACGTTAAAGGTGGAAATTTTCTGAACTAATAGGAATAATTGGGTAAGAAATTATCATGACGGCGCTATATTTTCTAAAGCAAATGTTCCTATTAGTCCAGAAATCTAGGCTTTATAAATATCACGAGTACGATGAATAATACGCCTGCGATAATATAATATACATGTATTTTTATTTATTAGGGATTTTACCCTTATACGGTATAAAACGTAAATAATTGTGTTTTATACTGTACGTTTTATACGTACGTGTAATACGTGTTTCAAACGTTACAACCCTGCTAAATATTTTAAATAGGTCTATACTTCGTTATCTTAAAACAAAAGACTTTATTTCAAATAAAAAGTGGTCTTTTGTCCATTAAAAATTTTGATTACATGATCCAGAAAATTAGTTCAAATTGTTGTTTCTCACGCTTGCATAAAGCCGAGCATTCACATACAACAGAATTTCATACAAATTTGACAGATAAAAATTCTGTTTCTGTAAAATTTGTATGGAATTCTGTTTCTGTTGTTTTAAGCCTTTAGTGAATCTATGAAAGTAAATTTCATCCTTTTCGAATAATCATAAATTGGTTAATGGTTATATGTATCTCGAATGAAAGAATTGGTTTGTGCATCAAAAAGGAAATCCAGTGCGTTTAGCTGCAGATCAACCGTGAACATTTAAATAAATCTAGATTTAAGAAACATAATCCGTGTTCGATTTGACTGAAGCAACTGAAAAATTCAATGCAATTGTTGTTTTTTCAGTTGTTTCAAAAGAATCGAACGCACATATTAATTTGGATGATTTTCATTAATAATTTTACCACTATCTACGTGCTAAACTAAATAAAATGAATTTCCCAGCGTTAAAGAATGAGTTGATCCAATTGGTTTGGCTTTTTTACTGGGGAGCTATTTCATCTTCATTTTCGCTTTGTTCCATAGTTTTTACAAATATTGGGACAATAATCAAGGCTCAAAGATTCATTTCCACCATGAACTGACAATATTTCATCTATCCTCCAATGTTTGGTTACATGCATTTTTTATCAAATTTATCGCTACAAGCTGGATATGCATAGCGCAATCTTTTAATACAAGCTGCCTGTAGAGTGTAGACTACCTTGTGCATCTTCAAACAATAAACAAAAATAAATTAAAAAACTAACCAAAAATAGAATAGCTACAAACCTTAGTTTTTTGTTTTTAGGAAAGAACAATCACAAAGTTAAATTTATTTATTAAATCAACGATTGATTTTACAAGTTTTTGTTTTGACAATTGACAACTTCGACTCTCAGTCAACCCAATACTTCCACTCTACTCTCAACTCAACCCATAGTACAATCACTATAAACCTAACTACCTTCTATTTATTTTCCTGTGGCAATACTTTTTTAGTGAGAAACTTTTATTTTTGTTTTGATTTTTCTTGAGGTTGTTTATTTTTGTTTTGTGATATTGAAAAATAATTCAAGTTAAATTAAAACATCTGTTTGAGATGGTGTAAGTTGTAACTGTTAAACGGAATTCATAAATTAAAGTTATTTTTTTAAATTCATTTTATCAATAAGTTCTATTCTATTACTAATCACCAATCATAAATTCTTAATTATACTGAATTTATCATATAGAATAAAAATAAATAAAAGTGATATTATTATTTTTTCAACGAAGTGCTGTGTGGTGAATGATGGATGATATCTGAAAAAAAAAATTAAATATTTTTGCGCAACTCCTTCAAAATTTGTGTTGTGAATTGTAAAATAGTTTAAATTTTCTATTGAAAGTTGGAAGTAAAATTTTTTCTGTAATAAAGTGAAAGTAAATATTTTAATATTTAAAAGTGAAAATCAAGAAATATTGTTTTTTATTGTTTCATTTTGTGATTTGAATTATTTAAAAAAATATTTGGTTTTATTTTGTTGTTTGTATGATTCATTTCGATTAACGAAAACAAAAAAATTTTTTGCTATTATCTTTTTGTACGGAAAAGTGAATTATATTGAAAAATGACGTTTCCTAAAGAAAACAATGGAAATGAAAATAGTGCAATGGGGATGCGATTAGTTCATCCTTTTGTACATAAATTTGAAATGACAAATCCTGTTGATAAAATAAAAGTAAGTAATTTTGGATATATGTATTACAAAAAATTTGTCCTAGTAAAACATGGCCGTTTCTTATATTGTATTTAACAACAATTGTATTAATTTCACCAATAAATTATGTACAAGATAACATCGGCCATTGTCCTTAAAAACTCTACCTCTATTTTTGTCGTTGATCAAAAACTACCTTGCTTTCGACGACACGCACTGAAACTTTTTCTAAAAATGATGGCATGTTTTTTTTTCAATTATATTTTTTATTATTTTGGTCATTTTTAAATTATTTATGATTCATGTGTTCCGAAAGCGTATACATATCTGTTTCTATTAATAAATCGATATCGATTGATTGTTTAAAGTTTAACGTCATTACAAAATAAAATATTAGTAATTATTCAATAAATAGATTAACAATTTAATAGATTAAATCTTTGATTGCAATCGATAAACTTTCGTTTTATTGTTCTACTGGAACTCCGTCCCTGACCCATTTTATGACTCAACTATGCACCAATTGGTGCATTGTATATATAAATTAAAGTCGACCATTTAACCATAGCCTAAGCTAAACTATGCCTATAGTTTAACAAAACCATATTATTGTTACGAAGAACAATTTTTTTGAGTTACAATATATTAATTGTAATTTTATTAATAAATTTTTGTATAAAAACTTGACAAACATAATAAAAACTGAAACGTTATTTCATTTTTGAAGAGACAAACATTTTGTTTTACTTTATACATTCTATTATTTTAAATTGTTTACATTTTTAGTTTAAATATATACCACACACACCCCCTTATCAGTGATATTGATATATGCAGCACAATATCACATTAAGCAGTAGGCTATACCTTGTGTACTGGGGTGTGACACCATTTTAAATTTTAAAATAATTATTTACAAATCCAAAATCTATCGTCATGATAACTAATTGCGTAATAAGTCGAGACGATGAATGTACGATTCGTCTAAACCTGGTAAGTTTGCGACTGTAAATGAAGTAGAACGTAGATCATAGTATTAGCCTTAAAATTGTGAACCTCTTGTAGTTTTCTAAACTAGAACCGAAAAGAGGTTAACGTAAGAATTGTGATGCTCTTTCCCAAGATTCAAAACAGATATCAAAATATTTAAAAAAGGTACCGAAAAGCCGAAAAAAGGTGTATGTCTTTTGGTAGGTGGGTGTTTGTTTGACAGAAACGCATGGCAGCTTGATGAAACTTTGGTATATGATACAGGTTCACTTGAAAATAGAAGATCTGAATTTATTTTAAAATTGGTCAAAACGGCAGGCGGGCAATAAAATCATTGCTATTAATCTTGGTATATCGATTTTAGTACTGTTTCCAATATTTCGGCATACCAACTTCCGTTGAAATTTTTTTAAAAATTTCTTCAGGTGTTTATTTATGTCTACTATATCTTACAATAACAAATCGATTTTCATGAAACGTTGGTAAAAGTTGTCACTTATTATTAGACAGATTATGTTAGTTTTTAGGGCACATTGAACAAAGGGTAGGGGGCCACCATTCGTGATTCTTTCACTATGTTTTTTATGTTTGTTGTGGTGAGCATACAACATTCGTTCGTGAATTAATTTTGATGACACTTTAATATTAAACACTTAGATAGATATTTTTAATTTTTAAAAAAATGAAAAACGAAAAAAGACATAAAAAATAAATCTTTACTAAAATATTTTGTTGAAAAGCCCAGAAGCGATAACGAAACAAACGCTACAGTTTCAGATTTTAACGACCGTATTGATAATTCTGTTCCTGACTCATTTTCTGGCTCAAAACAAATCGAAACATCTTCGCAAACCGTATGTGGTTAACGTTTTAGACATTGAAAATTTTATTGAAAAAGTGCAATTCGGTGATGAAAAAAGAGTACATACTTATGTTAAAAATCATTTTTAAAGTTTCAATACAGCTGGTTCGTTAGATGGCATTTTGTAAATAGTGTATTATTTTCTGCGGTGTCGGGGTCAACCTCTAGGAAAGCATGTTAAAACTTCTTTTTCAAATTAGAAATATGCCATTGAAATGATCACCAAACATCAGGAAACTGAACTCCATAAAACTACCGCCCTTTAAGAGGACACAGAGATGTAAGTGCACTAAATGTTCACGATCCAGAGAAAAATGGTGGAAAGTTTAGCACACTATTACACTTCAGGGATGGAGATGAAGCACTTAACAACCACCTGGAGAATTCTGGAAAATATTCAACATATCTGAGTCCAAAAGTTCAGAACGAAATAATTAGTGCTTGCATCAGCATAGTTGTTCGCTCAACTGTGGCCAAATTAAATTTTGCAAAATCATTTTCCATTTTGGCTGATGAGACTATTGATATAGCTGGAATAGAACAATTTTTTATTTCCGAAACTTATATTAATAATACGGACGCATCAATCATAAGAAAAGCTTTTTGCAGTTTGTACCTGTTAATGATTAAAATACAATATTTAAAAAATATGCTTTTTTACTATTTATTTTAATTTTTTATTTTATTAATAAAATAATATTTTAAATAAAGTAGTATTTTAATAATATGGAAAACCATAATAACACATACTGTTAATGATCTTTCTGACAAGAGTCTTGCAAATATTTTAATAGACACTATTCATAATTTGGGAATAAAACCGCTATTTATGTTCGGTCAGGTTTATGATGGAGCTTCGGCAATGAGTGGCCGTTTTCAGGAGGTTCAAAAGTATTTCAGCGATCAAAATCACTTGGCTATGTATGTTCATTGTGCATCTCATAGTCTCAATCTTGCAATTCCCAGTTCCTGCTAGCTCTCATTTATTCGAAATTGTGTAGAGTGAACCCATAAAAAATAGTGTATATAATTTCCTCAATACAAAAAAACGCCCAGCAGTTCTAAAAGTTTAAATAGATCAGTTAGTGTTTTTAGAACTTCAAAAGAGTATAATATTAAAATGCAATATTTAAAAATATGCTTTTTACTGTTTATTTTTAAATTTATTTATAATAATAAAACTTCCTTATAGTAACAATTTGAAATCAAATTGTTACTATAAGTAAGTTTTATTATTATAAATAAATTTAAAAATAAACAGTAAAAAGTATATTTTTAAATATTGCATTTTAATTCAAAAGTGACAAAAGCACACAAACAGTGAATACTATGGAAAACCATAATAACACATATAGAGTATAATAGCTGCAATCGAAACAATTTCTGAGTGGAACTATAAGATAACTTCTTTTGCGGCGATTCAGATATTATGTATTATAAGGAGTACATACAAAATTTCAAATATCGCTACGCTACCACTTATTAGACTTCTACAAACAGTCAATTTGGATCTAGCTTCTGCAACAGGATTAGCAGAAAATTATGAAAATTTGCTTAGTTGAATTGAAAATGACACTTACACGGAGTACATTGCCTAGTTCGTATTTATTAGTCGCCGTACCTAGTTAAAAACTTTACCGGGCAACGTCCACTCACATAGGGGCACAGGTTATTTTCAACTGCACCACACAGCTTGAAGCGCTGAGGCTTCATCTAAATTGCTTACTTTCCCGATCTTACAGATAAGTAAACCAGCTGCCGGCCATCTAGCGTATGCCAGTACCAGATCCCATCTAGTAGGGAGCTCATTAAGCAGGCTCACCTGCTCGAGTTTCCTTACGGCATGGTAACCCATTCTACCGAAAAGACTACTGATAATGGTTCCACATGTCGGCCCTAAAGTCTCCCATATACCAGAATTTCTTCAAGCACAACCACTACGAGTCCAACCTCAATGTAAAGCTGCGGCAAACATTAATGCTTTACTCCATAGCACCCGAGAAAGCCGATCTAGTCACACTTTTAGTTTACGCCTCCCCTATTCACTAGTGAGCTGGTCCTGCTGGATCAACCGGTTAGCTCAGGTACCTCGGGTTCGCCGTGTCATGTTCTAATCAGTCCAGCAGCCAAATTCTGTAACTGAGCGGTGAAGTGATAAGTTTTTTATCACTTCACCGCAAAAATTTCTAAGTGAGTGAAGTTTTAAAACTAGTTAACACAGACTTTTTGTTTGACAATAAAATAAAATCGTTTCTTCTGTTGTTATTGATATTATGTCAAAAAACACCAAAACGTCAATGAAATTTGACTTTTTTAAATTGCATTTCTAAATTAAATCCCGATTTGTTTTTCGAATTTAATTTTTAAAATATTTATATATACTTAAATTTGTAACAACTTACTTTTAAATTAAGTTAAAGTTAAGTTAAAGTTTTTAATTAAAGTTAAAATTACCAATTAATTTTATGTATTTTTGACGTTTGACAGTACGCCGCTTGCTATTAGATTTTTAACACTCACATCGCATAGAGAATCGCAAAAATGGTAAAATGATAAAAAATTAATGATAAAATCGAAATGAAATTTTTTTTAACACTTCACAACTTCACAGTTACAGAATTTGGCTGCAGTTCTAATCAGACCATTGACCCCTGAGGGGTTTCATTGCTTTTCTGGATTTAGTCAGGGTGCAAATTCACGATCGACTGTTAAAAAATAAATCAATTTTTGAAATTTTTATTTGTTTTTTGCCGAATCAGCAAAATTTCACTTTGAATCAAACCCCCAGCCCTCTCCCCCCACTTCATAGCGCGATCCTGCCACTGGCCAGATACTCACGTTAACTCGTATGTCAATAGTAAAGACTAGAGCACGCGGGATTGTCAAACTCGTAGATCAAAAGTTAACAAAAAATATTTACAAATCAAAAACTATTCCCTCTATGCGTACGTTTCAATCTGTCGATACTACCTTTGGTCTTTTCTATGCCCGTAATATTGATAGTACAACTTTTGTCGTTTTTGTACTGTCCGTCGCAAAGTCATTGGAACAAAAAATGTGTTTTACGTTTTGCATACATACTACTATGTAATTTTTTTCTATTTTTAGCTTAAATATACCCCACATACACCCCCCTATCAGTGCTATTGATATAAAACAAATTGAATCTGTAGATAATAACTTTTGTCGTTCGGTTATTTTTATAGTTCTACTTTAGTTATCTTTGTACGTTGCGTTGCAAAGTTATTGAGATGACCTAACGATCATGTTTGTACTTTGAGAAAAACATGTGAGCATGTTTTCAAATCATTGGCAACTAAAATTTTGTTATTTGAGTAATGGAAAGAAGCAACAGTTCGAAGATTATTAAAGTTAGTTTAAGCTTAACTTGAAAACTCGACTGTTTCGAATCAAAGTTCCAAATTTAAAAGGAATGTTGTATTTGGCGGGAATTGTGACTTTTCAACCTTTTGTACTGTACCTTTTCAATTCAGTGTAGAAAACTATACCACTAATTGCTAAAGGGTCTTCAGATAGCTATAGGTTAAGGTCAAATTCAGTCTTTGCAATTTAAAGTTTGTCAGGTGTTAGTCTATGAGATTTGTAAGATACGTGTAGTCCATAAGTTATAATCACATGTTTCACATTGTGTTTCACAGGATAATCATGTTTCGAGCCGAAAATTAGTACGCTTAAGTTCTTAATTTCACGATGAAATTTATCACTGATAAAATGAGATGATGAGGACGAGAGAAGTGAGAGATGAGAGAAGTAACTACAGACGTGAAAATTCTGAAAAGTTAGTCAATGGTTTGTTTTCGGTTTCTACGATGATGGGTTCTCAGCACATAAAACTATGGGAAGTAAACCAACGATTGGTCGAGGGGCCAACGATCGATCGATTGATCGATCAACATACGATAGAAAACATCACTCCGCCCAAGTTTTTTTTTGGCAGTATGAGCAGTCCTGTCCAAACACACCATATACACTCAAAAAAATAAAAGTCACAAAATTTTTATAAATATACAACACACAAAATTTTTTGATAAAACTACAATTTTTTTCCTTCAAGTCCAAAAATAATTTGTAAATCAAATAAATTTTTTTTTTTTTCAAATAATTTTTTTTGTAATGTACAATATTTTTGGTAAACTTGCAAAAAAATTTGTGAGTTGTATATTTATAAAAAATTTGTAAAATTTAATTAGTTTTTTTTTGTGTACATAGTTAAAAACACAAACTAACAACAGCATGCAGGTCCGTTTTGGGTTTTAATGGTTAGCTGGTCAACAGATTCAGAGGGGCAATCGATAAACTCTCTTTTCATGGTCAAAACATTCAAGTGACAGCTATTCAAGAATCAAGTGAGGCTTGCAATTATAATCCACAACAACGACATATAACGCGTTGTGTAGGATTTGACCAAGATGTGGAGATTGAAAAGGATAAAACAAGGTGAGACTTGCAATTTACAACCCATCACCATATCATCAGTCAAAACAAAAAACATGTAGTTAGACGTGTTATTACTACCGCAACTTGCTGCCATTCAGAATACCATGCCAATAGTAGTCACATAATTTTCTAAAATGATGCTACATCTTAGGTGACATCACCGCCCACATTCAACATCAAGCATAATGCCTTAGCTTTAACAGATGATCAATCAAAGAGTTCGGGTTGTCCGAACAAATTAGTTGATAAACTCTCGGTATTCTTAACGAACCATTTTCCACACTTAATAATAACGAGATCTCTGAACTTGCGATATAGAAAAACAATAACAAGGTTAGCTTTATATCGTCTGCCATTATGATCTCGATTTAACGATCAATCACCATGTGCAACTTCGACCGTAATATATACTCTGAATTTCCGAATGCGCACGACACTCGAAACCAAATTAAAAACAAAATGTCAAAAACATGCACACACTATACTATACTTAAGATTGAATGTTATAGAATGGATGTTTTTTATCATTGGAAATAAGCTGCATCACATATTCAGCTAGAAATAATGCCTTATTGTCCAACTGCCCCATGGGAGCTTGCTTGGAAGATGAAAGAGATGAATTGAATTACGGGAAAACGATCCAAGAAACTCTTCCACTCAGAAAATGACAACATGAATAAACAAAATTTTCTATGAACACATACGACATAAGTGGAGAAAACACGTAGAGCAGTCTTGTTCCAATGCTGGTACCAAAACTGATGTCAACTCATTAAACGACTGTCTAATCCGCAGCAATGCTACGAAGTAATTTCGGCTTGCAAGTAGAAGTGTGCAAATGAGTTCAACGGATATTTAATCTACGCTCCTACTTTTACTCGAGGTCCGAAACCACCATCCGTGGTAAAAATAACTTCAGTTCGCCCACAGTCTATTTTTTCAGAGAGAGAAAGAGAGTGTGTATCTTCAATCCACCTCACCTCATCTAGGTATTAGCCACATGTCCATCAACCTTTACCTTCGTCATGGTCCGTAGAACATTGGGTCAGTTTAGGATGAAAAACATGTCAATACAATTTAAGAATTTTAATGTGGCTTTCACTGGTCGATCTGATAGCTTGGAAGGAGAGAAATTCATATATAGAACCGTAGTCCATCATATTTTCTTGCCATAATTAAATAATAATATTTTCTATCGTATCAACGACGAACTCAACAACTGAATTGGCACCACCGTTTTTCATGCTCTTTAATTCTTTCTTACGGTCCGATCCGCGAATTAGTGTGAGCTCGAACACAAAGAGTTGCCAAATCTTTTGATGACATTACATGCCATTCTTATCAAATAATCCGCAAAACGAATTGAACAACTCAGTATTCTTCTATTTTGGTTATGGACAATATAACCTACCTACCTTCCCAATTGCCGTAGGTGCAAGAAAAGCTGTCGAGGGAATGGGATGCCAAACACCTTTCCTCGCTTTTAAAACCCCTAGAATAACAGAACTTCAACATTACTCCTCAAATTCCAAAGACCAACGTTTCATTAAACCTCACTTAGGATACTCACATCATACTTTTTCGCCCAACTAAGATAGCAACTGCTTCTATCGACTCGGCTGACTCAAATATGTCCCCTCGGCAAGTACCCATTCCCAAACGAGATTCTAGTAGCGTAGCTTTGAAGTCTCGATTATTCATCGATGCCATTTAAATCTCAAAGCTCTGACGAGATCCATTTTTTGCGAAAGCGTCATTTCTGGCGTATTCGCAAATCATTCCGTTCCAAAAACGATTAATCAACTTTTTACGATTTCAAATGACCTACGGTATCACGCAAGGTCGAATTATTAAAGCGGTTATTCTAATGGTGCCATTTGCGCAAGAAATATTAACAACGCCTAGTTTGCTTACTGGGGAGCGAAAATCCGAAATTCTACGTCCACACCGTACTACCTGGGTAACGCTAACAGAATTAGGTTGGTGTAGTTGAAAGGGGCAGAGTAAATACTGCTTATACTCAATGATTCTGCACCATGGCGAGTCATTGGCGCCATAAAACCAGTGCAACTCAAGCGTCTGTCTTAAATCAAGCGGCTCGCTATATAAATGTGTAGAAAGCGTCTGTTCTCCATGTTAGGGGCGGCTTGCAGCGGGCGTCTGTCTTGGATCAAGCGGCTTGCTATACAAACGTGTAAAAAGGTTGTTTCTGGTGACCTTAAGATGCAGAACGAACCCATTCACGAAAAATTTGGGTCGGGCGAAGGGCTAACACTCCATTTCCGTAAAAAAATTATTGTCATGAATTCTGTACACAGGCCTCGGAATATCTCGGATTCGTTATTAGAACGACCTCGGAAACTATACCCGGACTATGATTTAAAAATGTGAACCTGGAACGTGCTAAGCCTAAGAAGACCAGGAGATCTCCTAAAACTCACACAACAAGTCGAAAGCTACACACTGGATATAGTGGCATTACAAGAACTAAGATGGCCAGGTAGTGGAATCCATGAAACAGCGAAAGGATACACTCTTTATTATTGCGGTCATCAAAACGGAGGAGAATTTGGAGTTGGCTTTCTCATACACCGTCGCGTGAATCAGCATGTTATCGACTTCTGCCCAATTAATATGCGGTTATGCACACTGAGAATCCGCACGCAAAAATTCAATGTAACGATCGTCAATGTTCATGCACCTACTGAAGATAAAGCAGATGATATTAAAGACCTGTCCTTCCTAGAACTCGAAGAAGTCATCAATAACATCCCGCGGCACGATATAAAAATCGTGGTAGGTGACTTTAATGCTCAAATTGGTAGGATTGCAGAACTTCAAACACATATCGGCCCTAACAGCTTGCATCATACCATCAACAACAACAGGTTTCGCGCAGCCGAGCTGGCTATGATGTATGATCTAGTAATTTCCAGCACTTTCTTCCCTCACAAGAAAATTCACAAAGCAACGTGGAAATCAAATGACGGAAGAACGGAAAATCAAATCGATCACGTCATGATCTCTAAGAGACACTCTACAAGTATAACTGACGTTCGATTATACAGAGGTGCTGATATGGACACCGATCATATGCTTGTCATCTTTAAGTACAAGTGCAAATTATCATCTACATTTAATTGGCAAGCAAAAAAGACCGTGCGCTGGAATGTCGAAGCATTTCAACATCTGGAAACGCTGAATAGATATCAGGAAATAATAACACAAAACATAGAAGAGCATGACATCTCGTCTGAGATGCCATTCAACACACAAGAAGAATGGCAAACGCTTCAATCAACCATTATTGCCGCAGCACAAACTACAATCGGAAAACGACCACCGAAATCACACAACGAATGGTCCGAAGCTCCCAAGTTGATTGTCTATGCGCCAGAAAAGCCTCAGCAAAAAGAAACGCGAACACATGAAGAGCTGCATCGAAAACATCGATCAACATGCGGCCAACGGAAATTCAAAAGAGTGGTTTGCCAATGCAGGAATCTGACAAAATATTTCCACCCAAGATCTACAGCCATCAAAAATGAAAATAATGAACTCACAACAAGTGAACGTGATGTTCTGGCAATGTGGCGATCCCCCTTTCAAGACCTACTGAATAGAACGAATGAAGTTCATCCTATTCGAGCAATTGCTCCATCAACTGAGGAGATTTTTGTCCCTTACCCAGCAATAGAAGAAGTGGAAGCTGCCATTAAAAAACTGAAAAATGGCAAATCACCAGGTTTCGATGGTATTCCCGCAGAACTTTTGAAAAATGAAGGAGCAGCTCTGGTCTCACGTATATACGATCTGATTCTTGCAATCTGGGACCAAAAAACTACCTGCTGAATGGAAAACAGCTCCCATTGTTCCGCTACATAAGAAAGGTGACCGTCTAAAGTGTGCGAATTATCGTGGCATCGCAATGCTGAACACTGCATATAAAATACTAGGTAATGTCGTACTTGCTCGACTCATCCCGTTCGCCGAATCTATCATCGGTGACTATCAGTGTGGTTTTCGCCCTAAACCGGTCAACCACAGATCAATGTTTTACCTTAAGGATGATTCTAGAAAAATGTTGGGAGTACAACATCAGCATTCACCTGCAGCTCTACGTTGATTTCAAGCAAGCATATGATAGTATCATCCGCGAAAACTTTTGGTCCGCACTCATATGCCTTGGTATCCCAGAGAAACTTGTTTCTCTGTGCAAACTCACAACATCGGGATCAAATTGTAGAACAGTAATCGAAGGGTCAGTTTCTGATCCTTTCGATATAACATCAGGTGTTCGACAAGGTGATGCACTCGCGACCGTACTATTTAATTTGGCGCTGGAGTATAATTGAGACACAAAACTGCATATATAACAAATCTAGTCAAGTTCTTGGCTTCGCAGATGATATTGTGCTGCTCGGACGTAGAACAAGCGATATTAAGGATAGTCTCCCTCAGCTTGAAAGAAATGCTAAACGGCTTGGATTATGCATCAACACCGACAAAACTAAAGTGTTAACAACATCTAGGAACATACCTCCCGGAAATCTGTATACTTGCGACTATGAGGAACGCGTGGAAAACTTCAAATACCTCGGGTCTGTAATAACATCGTCAAATGACATGCAGGCAGATATCAAAGCCCGTGTCTCTGCCGCATACAGAGTTTTCTACGCATACTCAAAACTTCTGCGTTCAAAACATCTTTCGCGATCGTGTAAACTCACACTTTACAAAGCATTAATTCGGCCTGTGCTTACATTTGGAAGTGAAAGCTGGACCCTGACTTCCTCCGATTGTAAAATTTTATCAACTTTCGAGAGAAGGTCATACGAACAATTTATGGTCCATGTAAAGTTGCAGAAAATCAGTATAGAATCCGAATGAATTATAAAATCAGACAGCTTCTTGGAGGCTGCGATGTAATCGGATTCATTAAATCCAACCGGATTAGATGGTTTGGTCATGTAGAAAGGGCTCCATTGGAGAGAGTGATAAAAAAAGCGTCCCAACAACAACCAGCTGGTGTTCGTCGAAGAGGAAGACCTAGACAACGCTGGCGTGATGACATCATCCAAGACCTTCGTGATATAGGATGTCGAAACTGGGGTCAACTGGTCATGGAACGAGATGATTGGAAGCTGATTGCATAGACGGCAAAATCCGTCCATGGGATGTAAACGCCAGAGAGAGAGAGAGTTTGCTTACTTGTTCCACAGCTAAAATTAAAACCGCAGATACATTACAATTATAATTTTTATTAAATCTAAAATTATTGCACTTGACTAAATAATTGGAGTTATTTGATTAAAATAGTAATAAATTTCTGACATTATTTTTTGACGGTTAAAGGAGTAATGTTATTGTTCTAAAATCCTGCTGTGTTTAATGAATGTTCTTTTGGTTTATTCTATTTCCTTTTGTTGAAATTCAAAATGCTGGAATTAGAGCTGTATTTGTAGCGGCAACACTCGGCGAAATCAAACCAAAACATAAAAATATTAACAACGACAACACAATCAACGGAAGTTAATAAAAAATTATTTTGTTAAAAATTAAAAATTAGCAATTACAATTAATCAGATTCTTGCACTCGGTCGAGCAACAACTCGTGTTTTAAAATATCATAAAATTGTAACTAAAATTTATTATCAAAAAAATTAAATTGTTTATTTAATAAAGTGAATCGAAATAAATTAATTGTTTTATTTAATAAATTTAAAGAAATATTTGTTGAGTCGCATAACGGCTCATCACGTGGTGACCCCGACGGGCTAGATTTAGGGCTAGAGGGCTAGATTTTAGTATTTTTATATATACATATATATACAAATGATTTTTTTTACATTTCAGTAATTTACAAATAAAATATTTTAGTTACTATTATATTTAATAATCAAAAACAGTTATTTCAAATTCAAAAAAAAAACAAATTTCTACTAAAATTCTATTGTATGTAATTAATGATCAAAAAAAACAATTTTTTTTATATTAATTTTTTTTGTAAGAAATTCTCATTGGTAGTAAAAACAATCAAATATATTTAATGCTACAATTTTTATAAAACTAAATACAAATTGTTACGGCTTCCGTTGATTTATTTAACTATAATTTTTTTTAACAAAAATAAATCCCGGCTATTTATAAAATAAATAATATTATTTTAGTTAACAAAACGATTGTGTTGGTTTGGCCTAGTAGTGCAGGTACATGTACATGACTATATGATCATACTCCATCTATACTGATCTTATTTTGTTTACAATTGTTTTTTTATTTTCGTTTTTTTTAACATTTACACTTTTGGTTTTACATTTAAATTGGAAACGTTCGAACGAAAATACAGCAACGAAAACGAAACTTTAAATAAAAGTTTACTTTACCACAAGAACTATATTATTCCTTTTGTTATAATTTTAAAGTTTTGGTGATTTGGTCGTTGGTCATTACACTTGAAATCTAAATAAAATATGTCATCTTCCGACGAGAAAGAGGTTCCCACTCCAAAGCCTGGTAATTCAAAACAAGATGAAATAATTAATATAACCAAAATTAAATTGCCAACGTTCTGGCATGACCAGGTGGAAGCTTGGTTTCTTATTGCAGAAACCACTTTCAAAACAAACAAAATAAACAAGGATGTCAACAAATTTAATGCAGTACTCACTGCTCTGCCGCAAGATGTTGTGGTTAACATCATGGACATTATTAAAGCATCCGCCACAGCACAAAATCAATACGATTTTCTAAAAAAAGCACTTTTAGAGCGACACTCTATAAGTGCAGGCAAGCGTTTAGATAGACTTCTTTCAGGTCTTCAAGAAATGGGAGACAATACCCCATCGGAATTTTATCGCAAGCTTGAATCAGAAGCCGGCGATTCAACATTGGTCAATAACGACCTTCTCAAACAGCTTTGGCTTAAACGCTTGCCAACACTTTTAAGAACATCTGTGGCCCCTTGGGCAGACAAGGATATTATAGAAATCCTTCCTATTGCCGATAAAATCTGGGAAGTTGCTCAACCCACTTCCTCCTCGATTGCTGCAACATCGCAGTCAACATCCCATAGCAAGGCAACGCCATGTGATAGGGATAACGACCTTGCTAATCTCGAGTCTCGACTCGAACAACAGCTCAACAAACGCTTCGACGACCTTTGTAGCCGACTGTCTCGTCAAGACATAGGTTATAGAAGTCGTCCTTCAACTTCAAGAGCGAACTACAATTACAGACGCTCTTCTAGATCTCGTCACCGATCTTCTTCTAGATCACGAGATATTTGCTATTATCACACCAAATTTGGCAACAAAGCACGTAAATGTTTACAACCGTGCAAATACAAACAGGATGCAACAGCTTCGCAATCTAAGGACTCGGGAAACTACTAAGTCCCGCTGTTACTACGGCTAACAGTGGGATCTACAATTCACGCCGTCTTTTTGTTAGGGACGATGAAAACTTATTACAGTTTTTAATCGATAGTGGTGCTGAAGTCTCAGTACTACCCCATACTACATTTCCACACGGCATTAAAGATCCCATTCAAACGCTAACTGCTGCTAACGGTACAGCAATTCCAACATATGGTACTAAACTGTTGAAACTGAACATCGGACTTCGGCGTACATTCACACACACTTTCATACTGGCAGATGTTAACAGGCCTATAATAGGTGTTGATTTCCTCTCGAAGTATGACATTTTGGTCGACCTCAAAAATCGGAAGTTAATCGATTCAAAAACATCTCTTCATGTGAATGCAATTATAACCAACTGTAATACGCCTACTCCTAAACATTTCAGCGTCGACAATCAATTCGGCACTCTCCTCAAAAAGTTTTCGTCACTTACCGAGGCACCAAACTATGGCCTCCCAATTAAGCACAATGTAAAACATTACATTGTGACTAATGGAAGACTTCCATCCATTAATCCAAGACGCTTGGACCCGACGAAACTCAAAGCTGCAAAGACCGAATTTGAACATATGGTGGAACTAGGTATTTGTCGTCCTTCTAATTCTCCAGTCTCCTCTCCTTTGCACATGGTTCAGAAAAAGCACAAGGACTGGCGACCTTGTGGAGACTACAGACAGCTTAATGCTGCTACTGTTCCGGATAGATATCCCATCCCCAATATACAAAAATTTTCCTTGCAACTAGCAGGATGCAAAATTTTTTCCAAAATAGATCTGGTAAGAGCTTATCACCAGATACCTATGGCAGATGAGGATATCCATAAAACAGCTATAACTACACCTTTTGGATTGTTCGAGTTCACCCGTATGCCTTATGGTTTACGAAACTCAGCACAGACATTCCAGCGCTTCATCAACGAAGTAACAAAGGAACTGGATTTCGTCTTTGTCTATATAGATGATATCCTCATAGCTAGCCGCTCCGAGGCAGAACATCTTTTGAACTTGGAGAAACTTTTTACTCGCCTAACCGAATATGGCATCAACATAAAAGCTTCAAAATGCATTTTCGGTCAAAAATCACTTGATTTTTTGAGCCACTCTATTTCGGAAAACGGCATACTCCCATCGAAAGATAGAGTCACTGCCATCTCCAACTTTCAAGCTCCAACATCAATCCGCCAAATACAGCAATTCGTAGGTATGGTGAATTATTATCACCGCTTCATACCACGTTTAGCCGAATTGTTAGCGCCTATTCACGGGCATTTGGCATCACTGATTAAAAAAGGCAAGAACAAATCCAATTTTTCTTGGCCAGAAGACTGTAACGAGTCTTTCATTAAGGTCAAAGAATCTCTTGCCGCCGCTACTCTTTTAGCACATCCGTTGGACAACACACAGTTCAACATAACATCAGACGCTTCGAACACTGCAGTCGGAGCCGTACTACAACAGTACAACAACGGATGTTGGGAGCCACTTGCATTTTTCTCCAGGAAACTCACTCCTACTGAAGCAAAATATTCTGCGTTTGATAGAGAGCTACTAGCAATCTATCTCGCAATTAAACATTTTCGCTATTTTGTCGAAGGTCAAAATTTCTCTGTCTACACTGATCACAAACCTCTGATCACAGCAATTTCCTCCAAAACATTAAGAAGTCCACGACAACTACGTCACCTAGATTTCATTGCACAGTTCACCACAGATATACGACACATCAAAGGTAAAGACAACGTCGTCAGTGATTGTTTATCACGTTCTGGTGAAGAATCTTCAACAGAAATCTACACTTCTACTTTCAACTTGAAAGACTTACCAAAATTGCAACAGGAGGACGATGAACTTAAGAAATTGATTGATCCTGACAAACCGTCAAGATCATCAAAAGTTAAACTTAGATTCATACAATCATCACGCAGCAACGACAAAATCTGGTGCGAGACATCTTCTGGTTATAATCGACCATACGTCCCATGTTTTATTTAATAAATTTAAAGAAATATTTGTTGAGTCGCATAACGGCTCATCATATTTACATTTGGGAAGTGATTTTTCTGGAATTAAGATATAGAATTATATGGAACACAATATCGTGTACTATAATTAAATTTATTGCAGCAATTCTCTAGAAGCGCCACGAAATATAAAACAAGATTGTATTCAATCTTAATCAACCCTATTCAAAATTTCAATAAAACAACTAAAATTATTTAAGTCATTGTCATCAAACTGGTGATAATAATTCCAAGAATTAATGTACAACTACATTGAAGTACATGCAAACAATAACGACGATGAATATGAGATTGATATTCTTTGCCGAACGACAAACAATTTAAATTGCCATGGAATTTTGTGAACAGAAATAATTATTTGTAAATGGAACGCTGTATCGTGAACATAAAATCGTGTAAATAAAAGTAAAGTGAAGAAATGTTTTGTGTATTGTTTTGGAAGCTCTGTTTTTACTGGAAATTTCTACAATTAATCATTGGAGTTTCTGAGCAATTGAAGAAATATTCTAGTTAAGGAATATTGTTTGTCTCTTGTAGTTGTGAAATAATTCCACTAGTCGGCCACTTACAACTTAACATTTTTTTATATAAAAAAATAATCTTAAAAATTAATTTTTTGCTTTTCAGACTGCAGTGTTAACAGTTTTCTTAATGCCATTTCGAGTAATATGCATTTGTTTGCTATTAATTTTTGCTTGGTTTTTAGCGTGTGTGGGATTATGTGGTTTATCTCAAGAAGAACTACAAAAAAAACCTTTAACGGGATGGAGAAGGTATGTTTATTTATTTTTGTAACTTATGCTTTATTTTCAAACATTTTATAATTTCTCTAATTAAAATCAACTTTGTTGCATGTCAAATATTTTGCATTTATACATTCTTGATTTTCTACATCAATCTATTAGTTATAGAATATAAAATTAGTTAAACTTAACAAGCTCGTATGTATACGAAGATGGTCTTGTAAGATTCAATATAACAAACAAATGAGTTACCAGGCCCTCAGCTCTTTCATTTGATGATTACCACATATGTTATTCTTCGTGAGACGCCTCTCATTGACGAGTCCGACAACTTTTTTATCTGTCATTTTCCTCGAATAGGCTGCTTTTTCGTTCGACAAACTCCGAAATATGGCGATCGCACCTGTTCTTGTAAATTTACTACCATAATTTTGTTTTTTATTAATGGGGGTGCAAAATTTGTTTTAGAAAACGACGGAAACTTTGTCCGACAAAAATTTGTCTGCTATTGCCGACTCCGACAACCCAAACATGCCAAAATGTCAACTATCGAACTCGAGGGTCGGGGCAATCGCCATCTATCAGAGTTTGCCGAGCAAAAAAACGGTTGAATCGACTAAATATGTGGTAATCATCAAATGAAAGATGGTGAGAAATAATTTTTAAGAAACATTAATAGTGAAACCGTTTCCATCAATTCTAATGTATTTTTCTGATATGTCTAGGAAATACTTGTCCATCACAGTCTTGCATATATTTTTTAAAATGTAAATACTTTTTCGAAGCATGAAACTTCGATTTTTGTTTATGACATTTTTCTTCTGTCGAATTATTTTTCACGAATTTTGTGATCAAGTTGTTTTGAGTAATGTACGTGAAGTTCCTCTGTTATGGTATTTTCTTTCTAAAGCAAATCATATCAACCAAAAGGTACTGATATAGGCCTCTGGTTCCCAAACAAAGTTTAGTGTGCGTAGTAGAAGTAATCACGGCTCACAAATGTAACGTGGGCTTAATAATTTTGCTTAACATTTACTTCGGTCTGGTCGGAAAATCTAAATATAAAAATCTTGGCAAAACTTTTATAATTTACCTTACCTAGTGCTTATTATATATATCGTCGGATCCTCTATATGCCTCAAACATATTCGCATCTCTGTTTTACTTGTCAGTTGGCTAGTGCAAACATTTAATCGATCGCTTTGTGGAACTTGGCACTCTGTACAAAATAATCTGAACTAAGACTTGAGACTTGAATTCAACCGCTAGTGACTTGAATTCAACTTTAATGTGTTGATTAATAAAATTACCTTATTTTTATCTTCGTCGTCATCAATCGATTTGTGAGGCGCCTCTTATTACTTTATTATTTATCGGCATCAATAGCCCCGTAAGGCACAATTAATTGATTATTTGATATTATATAGTTGTCATCAATCGACCTGTGAGGCGCAACTTATTACCTTATTATTCTTCGTCACCAATCGCCCATGTGAGGCGCAGCTTATTGATTATTATATATTGTATTATTTGTCATCAGGTGGTATCAAGTTTTTTTTCTTGATGCTCTTTTAATGGGATTACCTGATAAATCAAAATAAATTTCACTACTTTTATCAGAAGCGACATCATATGGGTCCTTCAAGCCTTATATCTATGAAAACATTAAACTCAACAATTGTCCTCAATGTTAAGACATCTTTTGTTATTTGTTAATTATTTAAGTTAAATATGTTTTGTAAATTTATATTCCACGTCGATTTTGTCATGTTTTTATATATTAAACCTGGCTTCATCAGAAACGGCATTATTGTGGTCCTTTGAGTCTGATAAACCAGCGACCTATCATTGAAGGCATTCATCGATAAAATCAACGAGATCAGCAATAGTATGATGGTGTTGTTGGGAATATAAAAATCTATTAAGCAATTATTTTTAAATTGATTATTTTACAACCCAAATGTTGACTTACAAAACCTTGTTTATCACATTTTTAATTCTACTTTAAATTATCTCTAAATAATAGGACAAATTATTTTATTTTTATTCTGCATATTCGTTAAACCATCCGTACTGAAATACTGATTTAGACTAAACACTTTAATTATTTAATTTTTCATCCTAGCTAGAAGGACATTTGGTTAGAATATGAAACAATGACTGAATAAATTTCTAATACTTAAAGGCAATAATTAATATTCATGCATAATATTTATTAAATAATAAAATTGGCCTTGTAAGTATTATATTGCAAGACAGCTAAATACATATTGTGTAAGCATAAAATTATATTTAATTCCATTTTCAAAGAACTTTTTCTGAACTGAAAACTATGGTTTTTTTTCTCTTTTCGCTCTTCAAAAATATCCTTGGATAAATTGCCTTCTCAAGTCTCAACATATCTATATTTAAATATATATATATATTGTTAGTAATAAATATTAACTTTCAAAGCATTTCCGCAGAATTATTGACGTAATAATATTGAAGGTTTTTGGGTTAGACTAATAATCTGAATATTATTTAAATGTAAGCAAAATTAATCAAATTAATCAACAAAACTGAATTACTCATACAAGTATGTACTTGCAAACAATTTTATGAAAGTTTTCACCAATTTATTTCTTTGCATAAAAAATATTTCTTATGTACATACATATTTTTACACAGTTATATTTATTTTTGTTTTATGGCAATGAACTTGAGAAAATTTATTTAAAAAAAAAAGAAGTTCAAGTAGACGATGAAAGCTTTGATATGTATATTAAAATATATTTCATGGTAGTTTGGCTACGAATTGTTTAACGGTTTATATTTTGTATGTGTTTCGGGGAGATGTGATAAAACTTTTTTACCCGAATTTTTTTACCTTGGATCTATAACTGCGATAACTGTATCTGTCGTGCGATTTTGATGAATTTTTGGTACAAGGTTTTGATCGATCCAACTATGTATGTACTAATTGATGTTGGAGCGTTATCGGACAAAGTGTGGGTGATACGGGATTTCTAGAAAAACTGTTTTTAAAATTTCTATAATTTTAAGTCATGTCATTTTGATGTAATTCGGGTCACATATACTTTTAATATGGATTTTCGATATATTTTATATGGATTTTAATATGGATTTCAATATCTACATCTCAACAATATTTCTACATTCCGGTTTGCCACTTAAACTGTTTTAAACATTGTTTATGCTTTGTTTAAAGCATTTCTTGACAAAATAGCTAATACCTCTTCATTTGGAACTTTGTCAGAGCATCTCTTTATTTGGAACTTCAATACCTTCAAGTTATGTTGTTTTGGTGAAACTTGGTTCTTAAGTTCTTAGTTTGGTTTTCTATAATTCTGTTTAGTTTTCCAACTGTCGGTGTTTTGCTTCCAAAAACTAAATTTTGTGTCACTTTTCCACAAAAAAAATTGTCTGTTTCAGTTACACTACAGTCCTCGTTTATCAAAGATTTTGCACTAACCAATTAATGAATGAAACAAAATGATATATTTGAGACTTGAAAGATTTGAAAATACAATGCATTATTGTGCACCGGTGATGATTTTTATAAATAATGAGGGCAGCAAAGTAGCCGCTACGATGTTCTAGGAACTTAAGTTTTGATGTGAAATTTCTATATATCTGCAATTTGGATGGCACGCTTTTGAATAAGGTACGGACAATACTCCAAACTTGGATGAATATATGACTGCTGTCCTAACCGGATTAATAAAAAATAGCTGTTCTTAAAAGGGCTTAAGTAGGGCAGTCTTATTTGTACCTGATAAAATAAAATAGTGCTCGAAGTAGGACAAATAGGGAATGTCCTTATAAAAAACATCATATATGATTTCTGATAGGGTCCGGCTGTAAAATCCTCTATTAGGTCTTCCTGCATATTTGTTCTATAATTCCATCCCACTGTTTTTTTACTTCATACATTTCATCTGGGGATTAGTTATTTTACGCAGATCCTTAGGTTGGTAACGCCACTCAAAATTATCCAATTTCTTTAAAATTTCGCAAATGAGGGTGTGTTTAGATGTATTGTAGATAGACATGTCAACAACATCTGCTTATAAAATTATTAAATTATTTTAAAACTTGATGAGGAAAACTTCGATTTTTTTACAGAAAATGGAATTAATTTTGGTTATATATAACTGAAACGGTAACAGACAACAAACACCGCTGTATCATCAATAGGGCTACGTTTGTTTTGTCAAAAACGAAGTTAATCGAACAGTGTTACCAGACAATGACAACAAGAACGAATAATCCAGTAGCAATTTCCGCAATTCGACAACGACCTGAATAACCGCTACCATATCAATAACTGACATATGTACCAACTTAACAGACGAACATTTTCTCGTCAATTTTCACCGATAGCTGTCGGCCAAAATTTTTTTATTTTACTAAGAGGTCTGGTGGTCCGTGGAGGTCCACCAGTTGGTCGTGCATGCTACACTGTCTTCAACCCTCGCTAGCTCATTAGAGTGTTAATTCTGCGACCTAGTTCAGTACAATAAATTTAAAATACACTAAATTAAAATGGTGTGCCTTAGTTCCTACATAGGATAGAAGGGAGTACGGCCGTATCACAATCTTCCCTGAATTAAGTTTGCTCTAGCCGGACATCAAAAGTTAAATTTACGCTGAACTAAAATATTATTGACTCTATTTAACTCATCAAACTAATATCCTATGAAAACTAATATCCTGAAACAATATCTTTATTCTCTTTTTTAATTTTATAATGATACAACAAAACAGGAAACCGGCACTATTCAACTCCAACCAACTGTCCCAGCACCAAAATTCCATAGCCGTTCCTGTCTAACCCACTCTTACCAGCTAACTAACTGAATTAAAAAAAACATTTAAAATATGAGACAGTTTTCCGGGAAGTGTCAGATGTACTTCGAAATATTTTAAATAATTGTGTTTTTTTACAAACAAGTGGGCTGAGAAGTTTTTGATAATGTATACATACATTTTTGGATAACGCTATAGTATATTACTATAAGTAAAGACATCGGGAAATGGAAGTAGAATTGACACAGAATACCTTGCCCAATACAATATCGAACCCAATACATGCTAATGGGTATATATTGGGTTCATGAATCATGTTTAATAAATTTTATTCTCCCGAAAATTTGCAAGTAAACTTTTGCTCGAAAAATTAAACACTGACCCAATAAAATACTATTTATGGATAGGTTATAAAAATTTACTGTAAAATATTATATTAAAATTTTTTATTTGTGATATGCAAATGGCGCACATTGCCAACAAAATATTTAATTATATTTAAGCAGTTATAAGTTATAACTGAAAGTTGAAATCTTAAATAAAAAACAACGTGAAAATGTAATAGGCTTTATAAAAACTGAAATTTAGTAACGTAAACGAACGTCGAACCGAATGTATGATTTGAATAGTGTTAAAAAAGTTTTGGGAATGGAAATTATTTTAAGTTGAACTAAACTTTAATGTCTTAAATGTTTTAATATTTAATTATCGTTCCATAACTGGCATAATTTTAAATTGGGTAACTAGAAAATTACAAACACGAATAAAAATAATACTAACAGTAAGGATAGGATGTTGGTTAGGATTTAACTAAATACTAGTTTGTACTAATGAATATATGCATAAAATTTTATTGATTGTCATGAACAACTTCATCCACATTTAAACCAAGTTTTCTATTTTCTTTTGTCATCTTTACCAAATTACGAAATAAAATACCAGTGTTCATTTCATAACGTTAAGTTATTATTATTATATTACTTTACTTTACTTTTGTTTTGTTTATGATTCGCTTCAATTGCTTGTAAATTTGTTGTAATTGAACTTGACCTGTAGAATTATAAAAAAATTACTTGTGTTAATTTTAGATATCAATCAAAACTACCGTGAAAAATTGTCTCATTGTTTGATCTCATTAACTGCACTAGGATTTTTTTCATATATAAGTAAATGTCTAACTAATAAATTCAAACAAAACTTAAACAAATATTTTGAAATATTAATCAACAGGAACGTAAGAAATTTCGTGGCAGCTATAATGCGAGTATTGTATGCTGCTGGTACATTTCATCTTATCAAATATAAAGGAGCACCGATGTACACTAAAGAAGCACCAATTTATTGTGTAGCACCACATTCATCGTTCTTTGATTCAATTGTGGCTGTTTTATTAAACCCATCATCTGTGGTGGCCAAAGCTGAAACTTCTTCGTTACCATTTCTTGGGAGTACGTTAACTTTTTTTTTATTTATCAAAATGTTATTTCTTAACAATTTGCATTTTACTCTTATTAAACACAATTGAGTTGAGTATCTTATCTTACTTTTCGTACATATTTTTTTGATATAAAAAGAAAGTTGTATACATTTTTCGTTTAACAGTAAATACATATTGTTTTTATAAAAGAGATTTAACTTTAACTAACTGTTACTAAAATAGTTTTATTAATGATAATCAAAAAACTTTGTCTATATAATTTGGTAAACGGTTTGTTGGTTTAAAACTTAGATTTGCTTGATTTTCCTAACTTGCTGTTTTTATTAAAGTTATACAAAATAACGTTCTTAGATTTTTTTGGTTGTTTTTTAATTTTTGTTTTTAACACAACTCAAGTAACTAATAGCACGTATAAAAACTTGGTTTGGTTTCAACTAAATCACAATGTAATAATTTTGTTGCAGATCATTTTACAGTACTTAATGCTAAGATTAAAGTTAATCGTGTTGAAGGTAATAAAATATATATATATATATATATATATATATATATAAATATATATATATATATATATATATATATATATATATATATATATATATATATATATATATATATATATATATATATATATATATATATATATATATATATATATATATATACATACATATATATATATATATATATATATATATATATATATATATATATATATATATATATATATATATATATTTATATATATATTTATATATATTTATATATATTTATATCTATTTATATATAAATATATTTTATTTATATATATATATATATATATATATATATATATATATATATATATATATATATATATATACATATATATATATATATATATATATATATATATATATATATATATATATATATATATATATATATATATATATATATATATATATATATATATATATATATATATATATATATATATATATATTATATATATATATATATATATATATATATATATATATATATATATATATATATATATATATATATAAATGTACTTATATATAAGAAATGTGTTATCCAGTGACCATTTCAATCAGCAAGTAAAAGTGCATTTTCTAAATCTATGTTTAGTAGATAGATGCCACGGTTGTTCGCAAATTGGAGGTGATTGTTTTTTATGTAACGGAATAATGAGAGCCGTTCTCTATTTAGCAGGTAATCCTTCTTGGTCTTAGATTGCAATAATCAGACCGTATCAGATCATATTAGTCCCACGTGGCTGAATTCACTCAAAAAAATAGTGAAACCCATGATAATTAATTAAATGTTTTCAACTACATTTCATGTCATTCAAATTTCACAAATAAAATTTGTATTCTGCTACAAACTCCAAAAACAAAGTGAGAAATGTTAAAGCAGTTGTATGCTGGATCCTCCACCACTTAGTTTAGTGTACACCATAAGCTAATCAGTGTTTTCTCATACTAATGGAAACCTCTTACATACGTTTTATTAAAATGTGGTGCGATAAAAATGTTCATAAAAATGAAAAAAATTGTTTACCTGAAGTGATAAACCGGAAGTTGAATAACTAGGATGTAAAACTGTTAAAAATTTGTACTAATTACGTATGTTTCATGTTTAATCAAAATAGATTATCAGGTATTAAAATTATTGAAGTTTCCAAAAAATAGGTGCTCTTCAGACTCTGCAAACTTTGTTCAATATCGCTCAAAAACGTCTAAGTTTCATAAAAATTGATTCACATACGAAGTCTGCATGATCCCAATAAACTTTAAAAAACAGTGTGGAAAAAGGTACCAGTTGTTTGGTAGATTCCTTAGTCCCATGTATCCCAAAATCTAATAAAATATTTACTTTAATGAATGAAACCTTTGCCCTTTTATGCTCACGTTTCATGAATATCGCTTCAAAACTGTACCTGGGATAGAGACCTTTTTAAAAAAAAATTGTTTACCGGAAGTGATAAACCGGAAGTTGGTATTCAGAACTATTGGAACCACTACAAAAACCTTATATTTTTTCAATATTTCAAGTTTGAACAAAATTAAATGCTTGATAAACAATAAAAGAACATTAAAGGATAAGAAGTTATTGAAGTTTCAAAACGCTTGCCCACCGATCCACAGACATCCATTTTTTTTGTTATTTGTCATTTTTTTTGTTAATTTTATAAACGTTTCACTATATGGTAAAGCGAAGCGTACCAAGTAACTTTTGAACAAGTGGAAGTTCCTTTGATATGTTTTCGCTTCATACAGCGTTTTTTTGTATGAGGGAAATATCTCTGTGGTCCTCGTTCTGATTATATTATTTTTATGACGAGATAACTTGCATCCATCAAAGCACTAAAAAACATCTTCATTAGACATAAATTGTCTCTCGAGTGGTTTTGCGAATGCTTTGTTATATTCAGTCGTATTTTTCTGACTTAAAATTGTTCCATGAAATTACAACACTTTTAAGTCCGATGCTTGTCTCGTTTATCTTCGTCCATTTGGGTAGCGTAATTTAATATTGTCACCAGGTATGGAATCTACATCTCTTTTAGCTTTTCTAGATTAGTTTGGTTAGATCTTGATTCAAAAAATATTTTTGGGCGACCGAATTTCTTCTACAGTCTAAAATGAAATTCAAGAATCCAGAATTCATTTAAGGTAAATGTCCCAATTGCGGATCGTTTTTTTGTCTTAAGGATTTGAAAGTTTCTACAGTAGAATGTGTATTTATAAAAAGACAAATTTGCTTCCCATTACTAAGTTTGTGTAATTTTTTTCTGAATTTAGTTTAAAATAACTCGTAATTTATATGCGATTTGCTTAGAATTTAGCAAAACATTATGTAATTGCAATGTCCTTAATGTGGATCGCCTTAAAAATTGTTTTCCCTAAAGCGGATGGTTTGCTGTCCCAAATGTGGATCTCATTAGAGATTCTCTTGCACAAAATCTTATGAGAAAAATTGTTGGTTTTTTTAAAGGACATCCTGAAATAGACGAAATATTTGAATTTACCGTCACTTGTGCGGTTAAGTGTTTCCAACTACAAAAAAACAACTTAACCTATGAAAGTTTAGGTTTAATAAAAATAACACGATAGTACAACGAGTTTTTTAATTATTGAAATATTGAAAAATACAATAAGTTTGGCGGCACAGTTCGCAAATTTGGTACAAAATATGCAGTACTATTGATTTAATTTCGTCAACTAGAGATTAATTTTAAAAAGTAATTGAAAAATGAAAGAAGTAATTGAGTAATAGAAAAATTCAGAGACACTTGTCAGAAACAGTTTGCTTTATTTAATGCAAGTAAGCAACATCCATCGGTTGTAATATGGACGTTGAATTCGATAGGAGAACGATCACTATCATCAATGTGAACCATCAATATCCTCTCATTGCAAAATTCACTCAAATAGAGTCATATATCCGATATCTGCCCATCGACAAAAACACAAACGGCAATTTAATTTCCTTACTTATTTGCATTGGATAGAAGATATTTAGCTACTCAAAAAATATCTCCCCTGTCATCCAACTGGAACCACTTCTCGTAATTCCCTAATTTGTTGGTTCGCTTTTGGGAATATTAATATGGATTATTTTGTAATATGGAACCATCATCGGTGGGCCAAGTTTCCCTAATTCATTGCCTATTATTAGGATAGTAGCATTTTCTTCTTCGTCATTAGTTACAGAATATATGAGCAATTTCACCAAGATTCAACATCGTTTTGACTTGACCCCTTTTAATATTGATTATTTTTTGTTTATAGATAGTCTTATACATAAAAAATACAAGTTCTCTTAGAATTTTTTTTTTCGACCAGGGGTCTTCACAGGGTGCCCCTCAATTTTTTGTTATTTTGTGATGTGAGTGCATTTTGACGAGCGATTGTAGAAAAACTACTCAATCGATTTTCATAAATGATATGTCGTTGAATAGGTATTAGAACAAAGTTTTTAAAAATGTACACTGTTAATTTTTTGAAATAATTTTTAACGGTGTAACATAAGAAAAAAACGGTGCAATTGAAAAAAAGATGGCATAGCCTTTTTTTTTTTTAAACTAAATTGAAGCTTATTTAATATCTAACTACTTGTGAAAGTTTAGGACTAGTGATATTTTTGTTTTAAAGATAAAATTCGTTGTGCATATGACTGTCGGGAATCAGTTTATTTTGGACAGAAGGAAAATTATAAAAATGGCGTTATAAGTTAAGAGATTTTTTTTATGTTAAATATCAAATATTTTATTATTAAATGATCTTTTTAAAATATTTTAAAAATTATATATGTAGTACAATAAATAAAATAAATACAATTGCTAAAAATGATTTACTTATTTTACAAACAGAAGTTTCTTTTGAATAGGAAAACACTTCTGCAGTTATTTTCTTTGTATTAGATGGCATAAAAAAATGAAATGTTTATTTATCACTTATCACTCTTATAAAAAATAATTTGACAGTCTCGACTGCAAACAAAAAAACAGGATAAATAACTAAATCTATTTAAGAACTTTTGACTGGAGAAGCATTATGACCAATATGGCATTTCTCAATGTGACATGGCGTTAAAAATTATTTCAGTTCATAATGATCAAGAATAGGAAATTCATTCTAAATGTATGTTGACTTCGGAGAACCATACTCATAATATGGTTTTGGCGACATGTGCACGAATTTTTACTAAATATTGTGTCACTCGTTGATTTTTTTTTTAAAACTTTTTACCCGGAGTGACCTATAAACAGAAATTCTTATGCAAGTAAAACTTGAATGGAATATATGTACTAATAATGGATCATTTACCAGGCCTAGCACTCGTCATGTGTGTGAAACATGTAAATCTTTTGCTAGCAGTAGAACCGAGTCCAATAAAATATATTTACTAGTAAGCAACATTATTTGGACAAATGGTTGCTCCAGGTAACGAGTAATCTCTTGCAGTTTTGAAAAAATATTTGTTGCGCCTTCTTTTTATCAGCGTTTAGATTTTTTAAGTGGTTATATAATGTAGTTGAAGACATTTTAAGCATTTTGCTGACTGTATGAACAGTCATTCCATTCTTTACAACGTCTTAAGCATTTTTCCTTTCATCAACAAAAAAAAAAAATTAGTTTTTACCAAAATCTTCATTTAGTACAAAAGAATTTCATACAAGTTCCTAATTCGGATCCGGGGTCCACATTTGAAACATCGATGTGATTTTTAAAACATTAAGTTCTTTCTTGAGCTTATTTAAAAAACCTGGCATATCAATTATTTTTAATTACAAAAACCATCAGCAACAAGCTGACCTTAGTTGGACCTACACTTTTTTTTTAGTTTAATGTGAATTTTATCATTAAACATGCCTATCGAATAGTGAATTCAGTTAAGCGTTTCAACAAATTCATTTTCAAAAAATAAGAAATATATTTACAAAAACCTAGATCCGAATTCGCTCAGGTTTAAAAAAACCTAGATCCGAATTCGCTCAGGTTAAAAAAACGTCTAGTAAGTATAAACTGTAATTAAATTTTTAATTTTATTGATTGTTTTGTAGTAGTAAATTCGAATTTAAAATTGCGAGGATTTGAATTTAAATTGGATCGCACGATCCACAATTGGGCAAGAATGAAAATACGATGCACATAATGTGAACGTACTCAAATTCTACCTTAACTAATTTCTTTTTTAAAAATATGGAGGGGTTGATATCTCACAGCTTTGAGATATCAAGACTTCGGTCTGGGTTAAGGATTTTGATATAGTTTTGGGCAAAAAACTTTTATGAGGACAAAGTTTTTAGTTTTGGGCAGCGATGTATATCAAACATAACTCTTTGTTAAAGTACAAGTATTTTTTATCTCTGTTTAAAAATTTATTACAAAACTAACACAAAACATCAATACGTTGCCGGAAAATTATAATCCAAATTCCAAAAATATTGTTAAGCTAAATAAAACCAAACTTTTTTCAAAACTCCAAAAATATTCCAAAATTAGAATAAAATCAAATATTTAAACTTTTTCTAAATTCCGATAATATTCCAAAAATTCTTAAAAATTTAAACTTTTCCAAAATTCTAAAAATATTTCAAAAATTATTACAAAATCAAAAATTAAAACTGTTTGCATAATTCTAAAAATATTGCAAAAATTATAACAAAATCAAAAATTGAAACTTTTTTCAGGATTCCAAAAATATTCCAAAAATTAGAATGAAATCAAATATTTAAACTTTTTCTAAATTCCAATAATAATCCAAAAATTCTTAAAAATTCAAACTTTTTCCAAAATTCTAAAAATATTATTAAAATTATTAAAAAATCAAAAACTGAAAGTTTTTCAAAACTCCAAAAATTATAATAAAATCAAAAATTTTTCAAAATTCTTACAAAATCAAAAATTAAAACTTTTTCCAAAATTCTAAAAATATTGCAAAAATTATTACAAAATAAAAAATACAAACTTTTTCAAAATTCCAAAAATATTTCAAAAACAATAACAAATTCAAAAATTTCCATGTCCAATTTCATTTTCAATTACATTTACGTCATATGTTTTTATGCTACATTTTTTTGTCCAAAAAATTGGCTAAAAAAATAAATGAAATCATTTTTTGACACACTTGACATTATTTTTTTGACAAACTTATAATGCCATAATTCTCTATAATAATAATAAAATTTCATTTCAAACAAACAATTAATATTATTTTTTTTTCCAAAAAATTGGGTAAAAAAATAAATAAAAATCTTTCTTTTGACACACTTGACAACATTTTTTTGACAAACTTATAATGCAATAATCTAGTTTTTGATCTCACATACCAATCCCGACCATCAAGATTTCTCCAAATTTAATGTTCCTACTCGTAATCGCTTAAAATGAAAGTTTTTTAAGCCACAAATATGAATATTTGCTATTTTTGACACACATAATGATTTTTGACACACTTCCGGTACAGTTATCGAACACAGCGTCCTTTCGGACCTGTCCCTTGAGTATACCTATTTTTAGAAAAAAAATTTTTTGAAATCCCTCCAGCGGTTTTCCCTGCAGCGTAGGTAATGGCGGCGGCCGGCCGGCCGACAGACAGACACACATTTTTTTTTTTGCTTATTTAGAATCAGTAGGTCCTAAAACGTCGAGAAATGCCAAAAAAAGTGGGGGTAAGAATTTCACTTTGAGCTCATGAATGTAATACTTAGGTCTTTCAGACCGAAGTAATAAAGGTATTTTAGGATAAATTATATATACCTACTTAGCCTTAAAAATCAAAAAAAAAAAACACTATAAGTTATACAACAAAGCTTATTTTACTAACGCACGTTCCTTAAGAAAAAATTAACAAAATGTCAATTTGTCTGTTTTATGTTTCGTACTGCTGACGCAGTGAATAACTAGGTGATAAAACTAATATTTGTAAGCATTTTATCCCGCTCAAAATCTGGCGCAGGCAATATAGAACTTGAATTTATATTTCTTGATAATCTAAACATTTGATCACCCAACATTTTTCTTATTTTACACAAATTTCTGTTAGACGATCCACAATTGGTAAGATCAACCATTTTTTTAGCAGAACGCTGAGAAAGCGACTATACATTATGATTATGCACTCGTTTCCGCACCACGCATTTTTTACATGGTTTTCACAGTGAAAATGATCCATGATATGTAATAAAAGTTTTTTTTATTTAAAAATGAAGAGTTTTTTATTTAAAATCTGAAAAATACTAAAAAAATAAACTTAATACTGACTAATAATTTTTATGCATACATAATTTTTTTTTATTCACTCATAGTCGATATCCTCAGTTTCTCTATCATTAAAATTTGCTGACAAAACATTGAGTGGAATACTACTACTACTACTACTACTACTTAAGTAGTCGACATCTTCATTCCCCTTTTAAGCATGATTGCCCACGGAAATGTTCACGAACTTTTGAGCATCTCAAACCCATTTTTTTGCATCCACACTTGCCGCCCCAATTTTTTGTACAATTACAATAGATTGTGTTTAGTAGATCATCGGGTGCTGGTATAATAAAGTTGTTGCTGGCTGAAGTATGTTATTTTTTACTCGTAACCCCACTATTTTGCATCCATTTCTCTTCCTAGTTTGTATTTTATAATACACTCGAAAAATATGATGTTGAGCTGCTGAAGAAGGAGGTGCCAATAACGAAAATTTCACACCTGTGTTTTGTTTTGTTAGCTTACCAAAACTAAAATATCTGTAATTATTTATCGAATGTTCTGATTTTGGAGCACCGTACATTGCTAGTACTGTATTGCAGCATCGACAATTAAGTACTTCTCAAGCGCAATTTTCTTGGAGATATTTCTGCGGAATTTTTTAAATCAGGTATTTTTTCAAACATCTTCATGACTTTAATTTTTGCTTTGCCAAAAAGTGTTGAAGTTGTATCACATCCGGTCATGGCATGGAATACCGAAAAGTTAAGCGGCTGTGATATACTTGTGACATACATGGTTCTTGCTGACCTAGTTTAAAGGTTGCGATATTCAAATTGTTCGTATAATTTTTACGACAATTACGATGAACATTTACAGAAGCAACAGTATTTAAATATTCAATATTACCATCACCTATTTCCATACTAGCATTTTTTAATGTTTGCAAGCCACGTGTAGCTTCTACTAAATCACAATTCGTCAACAATTCACTGCATATAAAACAATTATCACTCATTATGCAAAATTGTTCAATAGCATGAAACTACTAAAATAACGTCTTTAACACTCAAGAAATATTTCTCAAGTCAGCTAAACACAGTCGGACAGACACTCTCGACAGCGGGTCCGACAGCGGGTCTCGGAACAATAAAATACGAAACATCTGCCAGTGGAGGTCGTTTGTTTCCGAATCCTCTATAATATAAGTATATTTTTTACAAAACACCCGAGCATCAGATGAATGTTTTTAATACACTTGACAACATGAATAAAAAGTAACTGAATTTAAGCCTTGGTGTATACGGTATACAATATCGTATGTGAATGCATTCTAGTCGCTTTCTCAGCTCTTTACCCTAAAAACGGTTGATCTTACAAAAAAGTGAGTAAGGCATGTTTTGTAGATAATTGGACGAAAAACAATTTCTTTTCGACCTCAATTGACCTCCGAGCAATAGGTCGCGAGATGTTCGCGGAAAAACGGATTTTCGTGACCTTTTGACTTTGATAATTTTTTTAGCCGGCATGATCTCAATGTCGATTTTTCACATATTAATTAAAATGCCGTAATAAAGGTGTATACAAAAATTCAGCTCAATAGGAATTTTTCCGCAGATTGGGGCTTAAAACTTCTAAAATGACTGGACTATTACAACTTTAGGAATTTAGTTATATTCTAATACACTATTTTTAAATAGAAACACTTTCGTTTTTTGTAAAATACCTTTTAAACACTTATTTTAATTTAAAATAAATTGGCTCTATGGAAGTTCAACAATTAGCTTGAATTGGTAGATTGAATAATATCAATTTGTAGTCTCTTAAATGCCAAATAAATAATTTTAAGATTATTATTATTGATGCAATTAATATTATGGTTATTTAAAAATAAATGAAAGGAAAATTAGAAAATGAACGTCCTAATGTTTAAGCATGTAAATGTTTTGAGTCAAGACTACAGAAACTATGAACAGTTGTAACTGTAGCAAAAGTCAATACACTTCGATTTTCGAAAAAGTGTTTAGGCTTAGATTTATTTTTAAATAAAAGATTTTAAATGTTATTCCGACTAGAATTTTGTTCAGGCATACCTTGAGTTAAGGTAAGTCCTAATGAGGCATTCGCATTCGGCTCCTATCAGAAATCATACCTGATTTCACTAATAGGGTACGTCCTGGCCCTGGGAATAAAAAGATCTACTTTTAATTTTAAAGATTTTTAGTACGACTAAAATTGTAATTATTGATTTTTTCTTCGAACAATTTCTATCAAGTTCGAAAACGAAAGCATATTATTCATAAATGTATTTCCAAATGATCGTCGTTTACGTAATCATAAAAATTTAAATGATTTTATTAATTAGTAACAATTATTCAACGATAAATATGCAAATTACCACGAAAAAAGCGATCTTTTCGGTTTCTTTAATTTTCCCACCATTTTCCCTTAGCAGTATACCTTTTTTTTTACAACTTATCAAAAGTAGACGTAACAACGAATAAGTGAGCCAAAACATAACTCTGTAGGAGGCGTAGTTCTAAGAGGAATCGCAGTTAAAAATTTTTTTTTTTTTTTTTTAAAAGTGAAATTTAACAACAACGTCTAAATATTTCCCTTTCGAAAAAATTACTGCCTTTTTGCAATAAATAGAGGTATCTTTTGCCAACGTTTGAGCTTCGCAAATTTTTTTTGTCAAAGAAAAAAAGAAAAAAGAAAGAAATCGGTTTTTCGCATTTTTTTGAAAACTTTTGAGGTTAGGGTAAAAATTGTCCGTGCAAAACTTGTAGATCTTTTTATTCCCTACAACTTTTACATATAATTCTTTTTGATAAGATGCACGGTTTAGCCAGAAATCACGAAAAACTGTTAACCCATAAAAACCCACCCCACTCCCCTCCGGATAGCAGCTATCGGTTCGATTTATGTTTCCCTCTTTTACAATATCGTGTTCTACAATATCCCGCTGTCAGTTTGCTGTAACGAATTATTTTTTTTTCTAATTTTTTCTCCTATTATTACTGGCCTATTTACGCTTAATTGGTTTTGCGATGAGTTGATTATTTTAAACTTCAACTTCTAGATATTCGATTTTGTAGAAATTTGGTACATTTTTGGCTTAATATTTACGTCTAAATTTTTTAATTCATCTGTTCATTTCTGCTTACAGTTATAAAGTGATTTTGATAAGTTTTTGGTACATGGTCTGGGTCACCACAAAAAGAAAATTGATGAGATTTTGAACGGTATCGTTCTCTCCAAAAACTAGTAATTAATTTTTTAATGGTTTTATGTCTGCTACCATATTTACAGTTTAAGCATCGTAAACGATTTTGATAAAACTGATTGATTTTTGGGTGAAGCAGAAATAAGTGTGAAGAATGCACCACACCACTGATTAACTTTAAACATCTAAACTTAAATTTAATGTTTTATTTACAGCTTTATTTACTTAGTTTCTTTTGTTTTGATTGAAAACTTTACGATTGTTAAAAAAATCCGAAGTTTACATTTTTAAAACGTTAATTTCTTTGATAACTGGGCGGAGTTTCATTGTAATTTTTGAATTCATAAACATTCTGGATCAATTGTTTCTGAACTACAGAGCTAGATAATTAAAAAAAAGTAAAATATGTTTAAACTGCGCCATAAAACTTATAATTTTTTATGTAAAGTATTTAAAGAGAAATATGTGATTCCACATAAAAATTAGTTAGTATTAGTATTGTATTCTTTTAATCTTCTGTCTTTTAATCAACAAACTTCGTCGCTTGTCCCAGTCCCTCGTATTGTTTTTGGCATTACTATGCTTTTGCCTTTTGACGAATTTATATGGATTTGTTTTAATTATTTTTTTCTTTATTTCTTCATAAATTTAAAACAAACAAAAACAATCTAATAATAAGTTTTAATGTCCTCAATTCAATTTCCCCCATATATAAAATCAAACAATAAATTGGATTTGAAAATAAAATCAAATTTAACCAAAAAATTATTAATTCAGATTTTTTTTTGGTTACGCATGCAGTGGAAGCTATGTAGATAGTTACAAAACTGCACACGTGCAATCTAATGAGAGTGTGCACAGTGAAGTACCGCAAACACCTTCGCATAACATAACTTAACTTCTCCAAAAGACATATGTTACATAATTTAAGTCATGAATTTTCTTGCATAACAAAAATCTTATGGATTCTATTTTTTGTACAAGTAGTCCCTGGGCCCATGCCGATTTCATGTGATGATTACCACATATTTCATAATTCGTGAGGCGCCTGTCCTTGACGAGTCCGAAAACTTTTGTTTTGCCATTTTTCTCGACTCGGCCGCTTTTTCGTTCGGCAAGCTCCGAAAAATGCCGACTTCTTACCTTAAAAGCTTGCCCTCGTGTTCTAAAGCAAATTTCCAACCCCCACAGTTAAAAAAATGTGGTAGCAAATTTGCAAGATCGCGGGCAATCGGCATTTTTTGGAGCTGGCCGAACGAAAAAGCGGGCGATTTGAGGAAAATTGCAGAACAAACGTTTTCGGACTCGTCAAGGACTAGCGCCTCACGAAGTATAAAATATGTGGTAATCATCACATGAAATCGGCGTGGGCCCAGGGACTAAAGGTTTTCGTTATGCGAAATAAAATATTCATTGATCTAAGTTGACTTATGTTTTGTATTTCATTCTACGTGTGACTGTTTGAGAATATATGGTGTAGTGTATCATGGTTTTAATGGTATTACATATTAGCTATTTTTGTTGAAACTATTGAAACAGAAAAAATATTTGATAAAATACTAAACTAAAATTTTCTTTTTTAAATCTACATTTTATTTAGTCTCCATTATATCTTACTTTTGTTCACCAGCTCTTGTTGTATACATTCGGCACTCTATCAATTTGCACTTCTTTGACATAGGTTTATCTTATTAATATAAAACTTATAAAAGATTAAAGTATATTTTCTTTTTAAATAAGTTTTATGTAAATAAAAGTTTTTTATTAAATTATTAAATTTAAAAATTGATTAACTTATAAAAGTGTTTTGTTAAATATTTTGTACAGTAAGCAGTACAGTATTCCCATTTGTTCTACCTTAAATACCCTTTGCTTGGAAATGCTTGTAAGTTTTGTAATAAAATATGTTCTCTTACTCATGGTGACCACACATGGTAAGAATTACGTTAAATCATTAAAAAATTGATGAACCAAAATGGGATCGTATTCCTAAATTCTTATACAATTACTTCTACTAAAAGCATATGCATTTATTTGATTTAATGAATTTATATTAACAAACAACAAATAAATTTTTTAAAACGATTATTAATAATTATCTTTCTAAACTCGCTATTGTTATACAAAGGGCAACAAAAGCTTTAATCTGCATTGTTGGTCGTTTGTCTTATTTGGCTGGTGGTATTGGAATAACAGTAAAAGGAAAGCAATCATCACGATCTGAAGCTCCTATTTTAGTTATAGCACCACACAGTACGTTTTTGGATTCAGTAATTGTATATGTAACAAATATGAGCAGTGTTATTGTTCGTAATGAATCAATGGATAACTATGTCGGCAGTAAGTTATAATTTTAAAAATATTGTTTTAAGTATTAGGGTGGCGGTGTATTTATTTTCTTCATTTCTGTAAGAAAAGCTTTTGTAATATTTTATTTTATTTTATTTGTCTTTAAATTTTTAATATTTTTTATTACAATTTTCAACATTGTATACAACTTTCTTTAAATCAATATACTTATACTCGACAACACAAATAATTTTCAAATATGTACAAACTTATTGATTTTGATTAAAATTTTAATGGAAAATTTGTTTTGAATTACAATATTTAGACAAATTTTATAGTAATGTTTGTTTAACTATTATTGTTTTGAATTTTTTAATAATTTTTTTTTAAATTATATTTTATACATAGAGTTAATAAATTTAACACAACCTATTTACGTATGGCGTGATGATCCAAACTCTCGACAAAATACAATTCAATGTATAATTAATCGGGCAAATTCTAAAGAAGATTGGCCACAGGTAAGCAAATATCTATTTATATAAAAATCTTATTTTTTTTGTTTAAACTATTTATGAATTCAAAAATTACAATAAACGCGCTTATTTTTCTAAAATTTTGTCGCTTCAGAATATAGACATTGAATATCTGAAGAATGCCTCAACTCATCCAATGGCGAAGTCAGGTTCGAATTTTATTATTTTGTTCGTTTGAAATGTGATTATAATAAAGACAACTTCATTTTCGTCAAAAATGTATGCTTCTTCGTTCATCCTATACTGAAAAAAAAATCCAATAAAATTGTTCGGTTTATTAACAAAACATTGATTATTGAAATTCTTTCTTTGCCTCAATAAACAATATTGTTGGTTTAATAAACAATTTATTAATATTACGAATGATTTCATTTTATTAATTAATTGGTTTTTGATCCAACAAAAAGTAGTTAATTAATTGCTGTTTTTTAATACAACGAAGAATTTTATTGAAGTTTTGTACATTTATTATCAGTGTATAAAAATGGTGTGAAGTGTCACCTCCTTACCGCCATTTCCCGATGAAATCCAGATGTTAATAATGACTTGAATTCAATGATTTTATTGTGTATTTTGAACATGTTGTTTCGTTTTTGAATCAGCTTAAAAGCTTGCAAAAAAATGGTTGTATTCGTTTTTCCGACCTCATGATTTTAAATTTTGAAAATTTAAAAAAATATTTGATCAAATTTGTTTTCACAATTAATTTTATTTTTTTTTAAAATTGATAATTGAATTTTTATAAAATTTGTATATTCGATTAATATTTAATTAAATTCAGGCATCTGGAAACCGATGCAACTTTCTAAACTTGACATTAATACTACACACTGAAAAAAATAATATGGTATATTCTACAAAACGGATTCAACCAAATTTATTTTGTACCATCAACTAAAATTAAGTACATCCCATACAAGGTTGTACAACTGGTCCAGTAATAGTCCATTACTGGCAACCAGTAATGCAGCAATGGGCGAGTACTGGTAACCACGACTGGGCCATTAACTTAATTTTACTGGATGATAACTTCGGACAATAAATAGTTCATTGGCCAGAGAAAAAACAACAGCAATTGCCCATACAAGGTTGTACAGTTGACCTAGTAACGGACCAATAATGATGACCAGTATTGTAGTAATGGCCAAATACTGGCAACCATGACTGGGCGGTTAAAAAAATATAAAATATAATTATATGTAAATTTAAATAAATTAAATACAAAATAATTTAAAATAAAATAAAAACGACGGAAAAAATTCAAAACTCCCCATACAACTGGTTCAGTAATGATCCATTACCAACAATGCCAGAATGGCCGAGTACTGGCAAACATGACTGACTCGGATATTAAAAAAAATATAAAATATAAAATAATATTTTCATATGTAAATTTAAATAAATTATTTACAAAATAATTAAAATAAAATAGAAAAGAAAATAAATTAAAACATATATATACCAACCTTTTCAATATTATCATAGTCTTTCAGCCGAGAAGCGATAACTAAACTATATGTGAAATTTTTCAAACTATGTATTTCTAAAACGGATAATACTCTAGTGAAGTTTAAAAAAAGACATAGATCGGCAAATTCATGGCTGCAGTACTCGCCCAATAACAATAGTCAATTAATGTTAACCATTAACGGGCCATTGCTTGACCATTCAAAGTAAACTGCACTGGCAATTTTCTATAAACGGTAGATTGGCCGATTCATGGTTACGGTAATGGCACCATGACAATAGCCAAGTATTATTTACCATTCATGGGCCAGTGCTTGGCCATTCAAAGGTAACAATATACTGGCTATTTTCTGTAAACCATAGATCGGCCGATGAATGGTTCTAGTATTGGCCCAATAACAATAGCCAAGTACTGTTAACCATTAATGGGCCAGTACTTGGCCGTATGTCAGTGTCTGGCAAAACCTACTTGGGATTTGACCATACGTTTTTAACATTTAACATTTGACAACGCTTTGTCAAACAATCGTATAGTAAATTGTAATAAATTTTAGTTGACGCTACAAAATTATTTTGGTTGAATCCGTTTTGTAGAATAAACTAAATTTTTTTCAGTGCACGCAGTGATAAATGTGCAGCCATTGATATGGAGTAAAACGTGCCGAAATTTCTAGACGCGCATTTTGTCATTAACTTTGTTATATTTGCACGATGTTCACCGTTGAATTTGTGGATTTTTAATATTAGTAAAATTTTTACCTATACAAGTTGTCTTTTCCACACGTAGAATAAAATACAAAACACAACTTGTCCTATGTTCATATATATATAACATCATAATATACAAACATCAGAAAATTGTTTCAATTTTTCAGAACCAAACCAAATGGTAAAGGAAGAAAAACGTGTTCTAGACCGAGTTGTCAAAACTTGACCATTTTTGATTTTCCTGAAATTTGGCATATAAGTATTATGGACAAAATAAAAAATACGACATATTTTACAATTTTTTTAAAGTGCATAGTTTAAGCATAGGGGACACCCCGACGTGGATGAAAAATGAAAATTTAGCAAATTCGAGGTAGCTTTGAAATTGCATTGCTCAAGAACGGCTATACCGATTACCGATTTCATCAAACTTTTTTTTTGTTTGATAGGTGATTAGTTATTCGTTTGAAAAAATACACACTTTAAAAATACACAAATACACATGTAGAGGTTAATATATTTAAATTTAAATAATTAATCCCTACAAACAATCAAACGATTATTTACTCGTGCCATCTACCATCTAAACATTAACGATAAAATACACATTGCAGCGCTAAACGATTAATAAATTAATTAATTAATTTATTCAAAAGTTAACCAAAATCTCGAAACTCGATTTTGGTTCAATGGTCGTCTTCTCTATTAATTTTGGTTGATGGTAATATTATTGAAAAAAGAAAATCACTCGTGTTTTAGATTCAAGCGAATCAATATCGTAATTTAATAAAATTAAACAATTAAGTGTGCTCATAATTTTGCCATTAAATTTAAAGTTTTACTTTGCCATTAAATTAATTAAAAATCAAATTTAGTTTCTATAAGTGACTAATGTAAAGTTAAGTTTTTAATAAACTTTTGTCAAACAAAACAACGCATAGTGTTGATTAATTGATCGGTACGCAGCTTTATACATCAACACTCACATCATTTGGTGACGCCGATGCCGGTTTTAACCGGATATAAGTACAAAAGCTTTGTCTTTGGACAGCCTGGTACATTCTTGTGCCAGGTTACAAGGTACGTTAAAACACACAACAATTTAATTAAATTACCACATATAAGTCACAATAGTAACACCACCATTTAAATTTTTTTTATGTTTTAAAAAAAACTGGAAGTTTGGGCGAAAGAGAACTACCAAGATCGCATACGATTCTCGATCAAATCAAAAGCTGAAATTTTTTTGTTTTAAATAAACATCATTTACAAACAAAAACAACCGCATCAAAATTATAATTATTATCATCTTTAACTAAATATTAATCAAACGAAATATAATTTATGGCTGCAATTAATACATTTTAACCAAAAATCAATATAAATAATATCAACGCGGGAAACAATTATACAAGAACAACAATATTTTTCTAAATTTTATGGTAACACAACAAAGTTGCTATCATCAACATTTACATCATCATTGCCGTTATCAAGATCTTCGTTGGACCTTTTACATACAGATAAAATATTTAATTTTTACATTACAATTTTATTTTTTGTTTTCCAATAATTTGTTTAATAACTCGATAATTTTTTTTTCATTCAATAATTTTTTTTAACGTAATTTATTAAACAAAAGATTTTTATTTTCATTAAAGTAAACTCAAATTAAAATTTATAAATTTACATCAAGTAAATCCTATTATATTACGGTGGTGGTTAATTAGATTTAAGTTTTTTTGCTACAATTTATTTTTATTTTCAAATTCATATATAAATGCAAAATTATATTTAATTTCTTTACATACATTTTTTTTTTTTGAATTCTTGAAATATTTTCATACAAGCAAGCGCACTTAATTCATTCAATATTCAGCTTAGTCTGAAATCGCGTTTACAATTTACAAATTTATCTGAAATTACAAACACCGAATCGCGTTTACGTTTCTACATTTTTATTTTCTATTTTTTTAATTCATTACTCTCAACCATTATGTCAGACGACGAAAAGATGGAGACCGGTACTAGCAAAACGACTAAAGACGACAAGTTTGAGAAACCTTTCGAAGTCGACGCCACATAAAATCTAAGACTACAACCTCTGTGGACACGACAACCACACACATGATTTCGTGTTGCAGAACTGACGTTTGACCTCCAGAATATAAAAACGGATAAGCAAAAATATTTGCAGGTTTTACACGCACTAACACCGGAGTTGTGTGAACTAGTCTCGGACGCAATTGACCCCGTGCCCGAGGTTAATAAATATGATACCTTAAAACAATCTTTGTTAGACCGCCTAGCACCGTCAGACGAACAACGTCTAGAGGCGCTTTTAAGTGGTCAAGACATGGGAGACCAACAACCTTCTGAATCACTTAGAAGAATTAAACAGCTGGCTGGAAATAATTTTTCCAACAAAATTATACGTTCGCTATGGGTACGAAAAATGCCCGAAATTATTCGCATAGCACTTGCCGCACAACCAGAAGGTATGACTACAGAAACCATGTCGAAAACAGCTGACAAAATGTTCGAAGCAATGTCATCGAGCCACGGAAAGCAGCTCAATGAAGTTTGGCAACAACGCTCTACGAAAAACGCTGGCAGTACAAGGCAAGTACCGAAAGCAGGGACAGTAGAGGACCGTCTCGCAAGAATCGAAGCACAACTGCGAAACATGACGCATAGAGGTCGAAGCACCTCTAGAAATCGACAGTTTCATGCACGAGCTATGCATCGCAGTGCCTCTCCTTCTTTTCGTCCTCGATCAAGATCAAGAGACGGCTCGGTTCATCTCAGAGGATCAGGGATGTGCTACTATCATCGCACATTTGGCGTAGTAGCAAGAAAATGCAAATCACCTTGCTCGTTTAGACAGTCGACCTCTCAGACGACCTTTAACGATGAAAAGACAGAAAAAAACGAATAAAGCCAGAGGTCAATACGGCGATCAATAGGACCATGGAATCTTACCGTCTTTTTATCCACGACACAATACATAATTTAACTTTTCTAGTTGACACGGGAGCAGATCTTTCGGTGCTCCCAGTAAAACTTTGTTCATCTATTTTAAATATCTCAAAATCAACCGATCTAGCCTTATCAGCTGCCAACGGCACGATAATCAACACCTACGGAACAAAACTCCTACAGGTAGATATCGGCCTAAAACGAACATTCACACACGCTTTCGTACTAGCGCAAGTGAATCGTCCGATAATTGGCGCTGATTTTCTCAGTAAATTTGGCCTACTTGTTGATCTCAAACAAAAACGGCTGATTGATTCAGCTACCCAGCTGTCAATCCATGCCACAATGGCTAGTGTTGATACGCCAACACCCATCCATTATACGATCGACAACGATTACGGCCTGCTACTAAAGAAGTATCCTTCCCTAACAGCAGAGCCGAACTACAATTTACCGGTCAAGCATAACGTGGTACATCACATTGTCACCACTGGTCACTTGCCTGTATCAAGACCACGCAGACTTGATCCTATTCGTCAAAAAGCTGCGTTCACAGAATTTCAACACATGGTTGAACTAGGAATTTGTCGCATTTCATCTTCTTCTGTATCTTGTCCGCTTCACATGGTTCGAAAGAAAGATCTCGACTGGAGACCATATGGAGATTATCGCAGGTTAAACGCGGTCACAATTCCTGATCGCTATCCGATACCGCACATACAAAATTTTTCGATGAATTTGTATGGTTGCAACATTTTTTCCAAAATTGACCTTGTTAGAGCCTATCATCTCATTCCTGTCGCGAATGAAGATATCCACAAAACGGCTATCACAACTCCATTTGGCCTCTTCGAATTCACTCGAATGCCATTCGGTCTACGCAATGCTGCACAAACGTTTCAGCGTTTCATTAACGAAATCGTTCGAGATTTAGACTTCGTATTCGTCTATATTGACGATATCTTAGTGGCATCAATAAATGAGGAACAACACAAACTCCATTTGGAACAACTCTTCCAGAAACTAAGCGAGTTTGGCGTTCACATAAAGAGTTCAAAATGCGTTTTTGGCGTAAACACTCTCGAATTCCTCAGCCACACGATAACACCTAATGGTATTCTGCCTTCTCAAGAACGAATTAATGCCATTACAGAATTCCCAGCACCAACATCAATCAAACGTATTCAGCAATTCGTCGGTATGATAAATTATTGTCATAGATTCATACCGAAACTAGCTGAAACACTTGCCCCAATTCATACACACTTGGCCGCTTTACTAAAGAAGCCTAAGACTCCGAAAAATTTTACTTGGCCAAACGAATGTCAACTAGCATTCACCAAGTTAAAAACCGAATTGGGCAATATCACGTTGCTAGTTCATCCACATAACGATTCTGCATACAGTATCACTACGGATGCATCGAACATTGCTGTCGGAGCAGTGTTGCAACAACGTAATAATGATTGTTGGGAACCACTGGGATTTTTCTCAAAGAAACTTTCAGACGCTGAAACTAAATACTCTGCATTCGATCGAGAGCTACTCGCAATTTACCTAGCTATAAAACACTTCAGGTATTTTGTCGAAGGTCGCGAATTCACAATTTACACCGACCACAAGCCTCTCACTCGTGCAATACATTCTAAAACTGAACGAAACCCAAGGCAATCTCGCCACTTGGATTTCATAAGTCAATTTACTACCGACATCCAACATGTGCAAGGTAAAGACAACACAGTCGCGGATGCATTATCTCGTGCATCCGACAACGAAACTGCATCAGTTGAGACTCACTTCAACTACGATGCTATCATCGCTGCACAAAAAGCAGACTTAGAACTTCAGAATTTATTTTCTGGTTCCGTATGTCACGCTAGTTCATCAATGAAACTAGAGCTTTTTAAACTTCCAGGATTCGAAATCGTCTGCGAAACATCAACGGGTAACAATCGCCCATACATCGCAGAACCATTACGCAAAACTGTCTTTAACACTTTACACAACTTGTCACATCCTGGTGTCAACGGTACACGTAAATTGATTACATCTAGATATTTTTGGCCCAGTATAAATAAAGATATTAATCACTGGACAAAATCTTGTTTATCTTGCCAACGCTCTAAGGTCCAACGGCACACAAAAAGTCCAACTGGACAATTCGAAATTCCACAGTCTCGTTTCGAACATATCCATATAGATATCGTAGGTCCGCTTCCTCCTTCTAATGGATATTCATATATTTTAACTTGCGTTGATCGATTCACTCGATGGCCAGAAGCTTTTACTATGTCTGACATGTCTGCTGCTACCATAGCCACGACATTTGTCAACAATTACGTATCACGACTCGGTGTTCCACTGCACATCACAACTGATCAGGGAACACAATTCGAGTCAAAACTTTTTTCTGAGTTAACGAAACTTTTAGGCTCTCATCGGATACGTACAACGGCCTACCATCCACAAGCGAACGGAATGGTAGAACGTTTTCATAGACAACTTAAAGCTGCACTTATGGCCAGAGGCAACACTACTCAGTGGAGCTCCGAAATACCAATCATTCTTTTAGGTATTCGAGCTACAGTGAAAGAAGATCTGAAGTGCTCACCCGCAGAACTTGTCTACGGACAAACACTCAAACTGCCCGGTGAATTCTTCGTTGAAAATCCTCTTTCACAACTGCCAAGTCACGATACAGTTATTGATCAACTTCGAAATACAATGCACAACTTAATTCCAACAGCTACACGACAAACCAAACAAAACGACATATTTGTTCCAAAGTCGCTAGAAAACTGCGACTACGTTTTCGTTAGGGTGGATAGGATACGCACCGGTTTACAAACCCCATACGAAGGTCCATACAGAATCATACGACGTCTACGAAAACATTTCGTTATCGACATCAAAGGCAAACAACAATCTGTCTCGATCGACAGGTTGAAGCCAGCGTATGGTATCTTGTGTTCAGCTGATCGATCACCAGCTTCTCGAACACACAAAGCTGTTCATTTCGAACAGACACACTAAACGGGGGCTTTCATCTACGAGCGGGGTACTGTAGAGGTTAATATATTTAAATTTAAATAATTAATCCCTACAAACAATCAAACGATTATTTACTCGTGCCATCTACCATCTAAACATTAACGATAAAATACACATTGCAGCACTAAACGATTAATAAATTAATTAATTAATTTATTCAAAAGTTAACCAAAATCTCGAAACTCGATTTTGGTTCAATGGTCGTCTTCTCTATTAATTTTGGTTGATGGTAATATTATTGAAAAAAGAAAATCACTCGTGTTTTAGATTCAAGCGAATCAATATCGTAATTTAATAAAATTAAACAATTAAGTGTGCTCATAATTTTGCCATTAAATTTAAAGTTTTACTTTGCCATTAAATTAATTAAAAATCAAATTTAGTTTCTATAAGTGACTAATGTAAAGTTAAGTTTTTAATAAACTTTTGTCAAACAAAACAACGCATAGTGTTGATTAATTGATCGGTACGCAGCTTTATACATCAACACTCACATCACACACTTTAAAATATACACTTTAAAAAATGGTAAAATTAGTCGTATTTTTTTATTTTGTTTATACTCCTTATATGCCAAGTTTCAGGCCAATCAAAAATAGTCAAGTTCAAATTTCGACTTTTTCACCTGATCTATGCAGTTTTTCATAGTTTTTCATCAAAGGGTAAATACAATTAAACAATTAATAAATATGTTGTTTTTACCAAAAATTGAAGACATAAAGGAAAAAATGAGAGCAAAACAGATGGCAAACAACTGAAAACAAAAGCGAATTGTAAGTGCTCCTCACAGTAGCTAATAGCTATGGAAGCTGATGGTATAGACATAGAATGTTACCAATTGGACGAGTATCGAAAAGCGAAACTTTATGTACAACACGTCCTTATTACCAATCAACAATAAGAGATATGAAACGACAATTTGGGTGTTCAAGTTGTTTTTATTAATTAATAAAACAATTTATTAAAAATAAATTTATTAAACGAACCTAACAACAACTTATTTTTATAATATTTTTGACGCGTTTTGGACATAAATGTTCATTGTCAAACGTTTTAAATATTATAAATACATATATTTATAATAAAAATTTATAATATTTGAAACGTTTGACAATGAACATTTATGTTCGAAACGCGTCAAAAATATTATTAATATAAGTTGTTTTTAGGTTCGTTTAATAAATTTATTTTAAATAAATTGTTATTTTAATTGAAAAATCAGCATTTGAAGATTGATTCAGCAGTCAGCAAATAATGAACGTGAAGCTTTTTGCAATAATGAACAAAGTTTCATAAGATTGAAAAAAATTGGAGCAAAAAAGGACAATCAAAAGTGAATGATTTTAAGAAAACGTTTAAAATATTGAAACAACCAAAGTTCACAAGTTGTCCCACAAACAAAAGATTAAATTAAAACTACCATCATACGACTGTAAAATTTATTTCGATATCTCTATGTTCGAATTTGAAACAGTTATAGATCAGAATGGCTGAAAAGCCGAAAGATACAAGTCATCTTACTTGTTGTTACACTTAGAAATGTTAGAGATGGTTGCCGGCAAATGGTCGAACAAATTATGTAAAAGTAATAAACGTATGAGAACTAAAGTACTGTTACCAAAGAAATAATTGTACAGGATTGAGTTCAAAGGTTAGTTGCAACGTAATAGTCAAAATTTTGGACAGTAATGAAGCGGCTTGTTCATCTAAGACACGTCAATACTCCTAAATTTTCTTCTAATGGTAAATGTAACCGGAAGAACAAATTTCAATAAAAAATATTGCGACGCTGATGCATAGGCTGACTTCACCACAGCTCTGAAAACATAGTGTTCTGGATATATAATGAGCTAATATCCATCAAATACTTTAATTAACCAATAACCAATGTTATAGATTTCGCGTAGTTCTAATTATAAAAATATTAAAGAAAGCAGTAGTATCCCAACAAACTTAAATTCTGCTGTGCGAGAAAAAGTAAAAAAATTTTAACCGGAGGTGGCAAACAGGAAGTTGGAATGCAGAACTGTTGTGAACCGTACTAAAATGGTTATGTATCAAGATTCATCTAATTCGATTATCAGGTACAGATGATATTGAGCTTTCAAAAAAACCGGTATATGGGACAGCCCCCACCACTTTGTTCACTATCGCTCAAAAACTAATCAGTTCCTTGCCGTACATAGTTGCATCTTTTTCCAAAGTGTCATCAAAATTTATTCACGAACGAATGCTGTGTGCTCCCAACAAACATTGAAAAAATTGTGACACAGTAAACAGGTGTTCGGGAGGCCCCCCTCCACTTACTTCAATATTGTCCAAAAACTAATCAGTTCTTTGTTATATAAGTTTCCATCTTTTTTCTAATTGTCATTAAAATAAATTAATGAATGAAGTCTGTATGCTCCCAACAAACTTTAAAAACAAAATGTGAAAAGTCAGCATTTGTATGGTAGACCCCCGCCACTTTGATCAATGTGTCCCAAAAGATGATAATTATCTTTTCATACTAATTGGAACCTTTTCCATGAGTTTCATCATAATCACTTCATTATTGTAGGCTGTAGTGTGCATAAAGACACTGAAAAAAATGAAAAAAGTACAAAAAAAATTTTTTTACCGGAAGTGAAAAACCGGAAGTTGGGATGCATAACTGTTGTGAACCGTACTAAATGCTTATGTGCCAAGTTTCATCCAATTCCATTATCAGGTACAGATGTTATTGAACTTTCGAAAAAACAGGTGCTCCAGTGACCCCACACCACTTTGGTCACTATCGCTCAAAAACTAATCAGTTCCTTGTCATACATATTTGCATCTTTTTCCAAAGTGTCATCAAAATTAATTCACGAACGAATGTTTTATGCTCCCAACAAACATAAAAAACATTGGGTAAAAACCACCTGTTGTATGGTGGACCTCCCAACCCTTTATCCAATGTTCTCCAAAAGCTGATAAAATCTTTCTCATGATAATTGAAAGCTTTTACCAACGTTTCATGAGAATCGATCGGTAAGTGTAGGCTACAGTAGGGATAAACACTTGAAAAAAAAACTTTACCGGAAGTGACAAACCGGAAGTTGGTATGCAGAAATATTGGAAACTGTATACTAAAACCTTATATACTAAGTTTCAATAAGATCATAAGCCGGGATTAGAAGTTATTCAAGATTTAAACTTAGAGGTGTTCGGGAGACCCTCGCCATTTTGTCCAAATTTGAAATGAATCCAGATCTTCCATTTTCAACTGAACCTGTATCATTTGCCAAATTTTCATCAAGATCCTATGCAGAAAGGTCAACCACCCACCAACCCACACATAGACGTACACCAAAATTTTTGTTGACTATTTAGATAGAGGATGGTCCAAAACAAAAGAAAAAACAAAATTTGGGGTATGTAAGATTTTTTTTTCACGATAGATTGCATTACTCCACACAATTTAAAATTGTGGTGAAGTAAAAAATGCGCGTGTGCAATGGAATGTAAAATGACACAATTCAGTTCTATGCCATCTGTAGTACTTGGTAGTACTTGGTGATTTCACTACTTGATGGTTCAATACTTGGTGTTTTCATATTGGACATCTAGAACCAATATCACATGGCCACTGAAACAGAAAGAATTAAAGATCTGCGTCACCAATTCAACCTAAACAAGTTAAACGCCATCAAAAAATAAAAAGAATCTAATTTAATATTTCAAGAATGGCAGCAAATGAGACAGCCTCAGCATTAAAGAAGAAGTTTAAACGAAAACTTGTTTCAACACATCAACACACTGAATACTGCATCAGATCAGTGAAATGGAAATTGCGCTGTTACACAAGGCAAACGGAAGCAACAGAAGGTGCTAGTGGTATGCATAATGGATGAAGTTGTTTCAGGAACAATCCCAGAAATTTTAAAAAACATCGAAGTCATATATCCAGATTGAGTGAGGTTATCTCACAAGTAATAGTCGAAATTGTATAGTAGTCGAAACCTAAAAAAATATGAGAAAAATTCACCCATTTGAAAAGTTTGAGAAGTGACGGCTAAGGTTGTTGTTGTAGCGACGTAATGTGATGCTATTCTTCTGGCTTCAAGTCCAGATTCAGGAACTCTGCTACTGTCCTTGGGCGGCACCACAGATCTTCCTTCGTCAGGTCGGTTGGTTTCTCTGGACAATTGAAAAGGTGGTTAGCATTATGTGGCGTGCTCTCACATTCGGGACACTTGTCAACAATTTCCTTGTCAATTCTACTCTTGTAGTTATTAAGATGCGTGACCAACCGGGTCTTAGCTGCGCTTAGATGGTTCTAGTGCTGCGTGGTAATTTTACTTCTTCGGCAACGATTTGTGGTGGCTTGCTATTAAGAACTCGATTCGGGACGTAGTTCTTTATTGTATCTTCAACAACTTTGGTATGTATATTTTTTAAGCCCGTCTTATACGTAGGCTCGTCGATGTTACCGATGACTTGATTGTTTTTAACATCTTGTAGGAAGCATTTTGCAGTCCTTCTTATGTCTCTAGGGGATGTTGTCATGAATAAGGTATCATTGTAGGGATGTTGTTCTTTACGACAGGCCCATAGATATTGTTTGGTAAGCATTTCGTTATGTTCACGGACCGGCAATATGTTACATTCCTCGTGTAGGTGATCTCGGTGGCCATCAAATGACATCCGGTTGCTGTACGCAAAGCTGCGATCTGTGTTATTTGTAACTTATTCCAGTGGGTGTCAACGAATGAAAATAGGCTTAGGTAGTGGATAGTGCTACGGATGTTACAGTAGCATTTAATTTGCCGATATTAAAATCATGGTCTCTACATTTTGTCATCTTTAAACGTAGAATGAAATACCCAACATTAATTGATCAAGGCCAGTGTATATAACGTCATACAAAAAAACTACAATATTTCAATTTCTCAGAACGAAATGGTACCAAATTTTCACAAACCGCAGGCCTTAAGCAAGCATTAAACGAAGCAAATATTTGCTTAAAATTAAATGTTTGCTTTTATTTTGTGAGTTCAAGAAGGAAACAACATTTTTTAATTAATAATAATGAAGTCAAGTTTGTGAGCGGACAATTTTGCAACAATTTTTTGGTAATATTTAAACTCATTTCAACACATAGAATGTGTGCGAATGACGTTGTGGAATGCCAAAAATGAGCAGTATAAGAATAAAATCGTTGGCTATCCGCATGGGGTCAAATAGAGGTTGACTTTGAAAGTAAGTTCACCTGCATTGAACTAATGACAAAATGATCGAACATGCGCATCCAATACCGGAGCTGTTTTGCAAAATATCAAAATACAAAATCCGAACAAGACTCAAATAAGCAGTAAAATGGCAATTCTACGACTACGAGGCCATGAATTTTGATGGTCGTGCAAAAGATGAACAATCTTCTACCCCCATTTCAAATTTGATATGTTTTCCTCATATTTCTTTTATCGTTCCTAATATGTCTTTCTCTTCCCAATATAAATGCCGATTAAGAAGTTATATATTCGCTGATTGATCGATGCTCAACAGAGACACCACAATTAACTAAACGTATACGGGTGTCGCAATCTCCTTGCATAACTGAAACTTATTCGTCAGCAACGTACATATTTGCAGAAAGAATGACAGACGCCGTCAATCAATTAAAAGAGCATCGACAAAAACGTTCAGAAGATGAATACGGTACATTTGGAAAATATGTCGCAACCGAGTTTCGTTCTCTGTCTGATGCAAATGCCGCACAGCGGGTGAGATTTAAAGAAGCACGCCATTTAATGGACAGTATTGAAGCCAAAAAATCAGTCCAGCAGTAAGCAAACAAATGTGATTTTTTGTACTTTTTCTGGATTAAGATTAATGGGTATTCCAAAAATACGAAAACATCTTGCTAATATACCAAATGAATTCTGTACTATTCGTCTTGTACAAGATAAACGATAATTGAAAATTCGATCGAGTTCAATTAAATTTCGTTGCGTATATGGCTTCATTAAATTATTGGTCAACGCTAAGGCCTCATCGGTAATATGGAAAAAAGGAATAGGTTCATCTCGTCTGAGCAATAGATATAGTTCTGGCAAATTTAATTTATCATCAGTGAGTGAGTGATGTGAAAACTATGTGCGGTTGAATACACCACCGTCTGAGATACGTCCGTTCGCTCCAACATCAATATAAGTGAACCTATAAATTAACGATAGTAATAACCATCAGCACAATACAATTTTGAGATTGAATTTGATTTTCAAAATACTAAAGTTAGTTTAAACCTTTGGAATTAAATTAAACACTTCCTGAGTGTGCTGCGGTTTTCATTACGATGTGTTTTCATCAATAGCGCCAATGCATTGCAACCTATAATTGAAGTCAAATGCCAATTGGAGCCAATTTTCCTCAGCCAACGGAAAATGAATTATAGTATTTTTTAATTTTTGAGATGATTGAAAAATTGAGAAGAAACTTACCTTCAAAAGCTCAGGCAACATAATTGTGTATACTGCATCGCAAACCGCGAGAACTATGGTAGAGACTAGAGATAGTTGTTTGCGGAATTATAAAAAGATATTGTAGAGACATGAAATTGTCACATGTAGCGAGGAAACGTAAAGTAATAGCAAGAGCGCATGTTTCTGTCTTCAAAAATATATTTACAACTACAAGTGACAGATGCAATGCAGTAAATAAAATAAAAAGTTTGCTATGTAAGATTGTTTTCTAAAAATTATTTACTTCGTGTTATGGCATAGCAAACATATTTGCTACAAAATAAGCAAAGAGACTTTGCTACGTGTTTGGCAAATAGGTTTTAGACTTTAAAGCAAATATTTGCTATCGTGAAATAGCATAGCAAATATATTTACTCAAAATAAAAAATTACGCAAATAATTTGTGTAGCAAATATTTGATTCGTGTAATGCTTGCTTTAGGGTAGGACAAAATATCTATCCAAATATTTATAAATTAAAGCTATGTTTTTCCAAACATGCACATTTTAACAAAATAATTTTTTAAAAAGTCAGCTTTCGAAATTATCAATATAGATAGAAAACCGAATCAAGCCTATAAAAAAATCTTCGGTAATCGTTAGTATAATAAGTAGTATTATTCACATGTTTTGAAACAGGGTAGGTCGAAATTTGCAAATAAATTTAGAGTCAAGAAAAGTTTAAGGTTAAATAGTGCTCGAACGGGTTAACCCCGATTTTAATAATTTTTTTTCTGTTTGAAAGGTACTAAGTAAGGCCGTGTAAAAATATTACACTGATAAAAAAATTCATATTTTGATATGACTTTTTTAATTTCAATTTTTCAAACATTTCAAAAGTACCTTTTTCTTTAAGAAGATTTATTATTTACTGAAAGCATACTAAAATTACAGATAAGCATTTTTTTGTTTTTGAGATAAAAGCATTTGAATATATTATTAATTTGTCATTCTTTGTACTTTTATTAGTGTAATATTTTTATAATGCATCATCTTTAAACAAAAAAGAATTCTTAAAATCGGTTAACCCGTTTGAGCAAAATTTAAGTTTTAACGCTACTTGCCTCTAAAATTCATAACAAATCGAGCCACCCAGTGTCAAAACTAGGAAATAAAAAACACGCATTAATTTCTTTTACTATACTAACGATTACCAATGTTTCAAAGAGATCGGAAATGGTCGGGTACACATTCGATTGTCCATGTATAATAGAAATACATTCCACTTGAAAAATACAAAACAATTAGATTTGACTTCCAAAATCGTTACCAGGGCTGCTTGAGGAATTAATCATCTTGTAGATATTAATACTTAAACTTTTATTTGATTTGGAGTCAATATCTTTGAACTTAAGATTTCGCTATTTCTTACCTGTTCACCTTTCGGTTTGTGAATGTTTAACATAATTTTCAATCATGCAATTTGTGAAGGCTTATATTTTATTTAATTATAAATAACATTTGTAATAAAATCTGCTGAAATGGATATAATAAAAACAATTGATAGAGCATTACGTTACACGATTACAAAATGACATTAAAAGATAAACAAATTACGTATTATTATACCAAAGAATGATATAACAATAAGAAAAATATTATTATTTTTATGTTTTTAACTTTTGCTTACAGATATTAATATTTCCGGAAGGTACATGTACCAATAGATCGTGTTTAATAACGTTTAAACCTGGAGCTTTTTATCCTGGGGTACCAATTCAACCTGTATGTATAAGATACCCAAATAAATTGGATACTGTAACTTGGACATGGGAAGGTCCTGGAATGTAAGAACTTAAACTAAAAGTAAAAAAAAATATATTATAAATATTTAATTCTTATTATGTCTTAGTCTTAAACTTATTTGGTTAACATTAACACAAATACATAGTTCATGCGAAATAGAATTTCTTCCAGTTTACTACCCATCAGAGGAAGAGAAAAAAAATCCTAAACTTTTTGCACATAATGTTAGAAATGTTATGGCTAAGTATGTAATCAGAGTTTTTTTTATACTTAGCAACTATTAATTTAAATACTTTTAGATCTTTGAATATTCCTGTTTCTGAGTACACATACGATGATGTTAAAATTTTATCCAAATGTAAAACAATGAATAATCCATATGCTTCATCTATTGTTGAAATTGAAAAATTAAGGGTGAAAGCTGGGTAAATATTAAAGTGATTTTAAACGAAATATATTATTTATAATTTTGAACTATTGACATTTTTGCAGATTATGTCTTACAAATATCGAAGAACAGGTGACAAGATTAGTAAATGATAATAACTGTAATGTAACATTGTCCGAATTTTCATTACGTTTGCAAGTATCACCTTTGGATCAATCTGTAATTTCACTATATTCGTTATTTCAAAAACCAGGATGTGATTCAATCGATTTCAGAGATTACTTACTTTGTGCATTGTTCTTAATTAAAATAAATGAACCAACATTGAGTCTGTTACGCTATGTTTTTAAGGTAGGTTTTTGTATGTATTGTTTGACATAATTTTATTTATATTCAAATTCATAAATATTAAAATAACCATAAACGTTCACAAAAATGTTTTGCGTTGTGGTTTTGTAGTTATTTTTTATTATATAATTGTAAATAAAAAGTTCGGTCATTAAATATTATTCTTATAATTTTCATTCTTTTTCCGATTATTCTTGGCAAATGTTTTTTGTTCAATATTATTACGAACCAGCTTTTTACTACATTTATTTATTAAGGTAATTATAGTCTCTGATACTTACAATCGTTTGATGGTTTCGTATGGAATAGGGAAAAAATTACTCAAACCATTCGAAAAGTACCGATATTAAGGAACAAACCTTCGGAATAAAATTATGGTGCTGCCCACTTTAAGATGTTGGGTGATTCATCAATTGGGGATATCACGAAACCCTGATTAATATATCATGACTGCAACGGGCGTGGTCAATATGATTGATAAATAATTAATTTATTTATAATCGTAATTGCTGAAAGTTTTGAACTATTCTGAAAATATATATATAACAAAAATTTATAAAAATTTGGCATTACAAAAAAATACAAATAAAATGTGAACAATAAATAATTTCTAAAATTGTCCTTAAAGAACTCACTAAACATGTATGTAACAATTACAATAACGAACTTCAAAAATATTCTAAATAGATTTTATTTAGTAATCATTTTAGATAAGTAGATTTTGTTTAGTTATCATTTTCGTAAACTCGAATTTTGACAGTTTCCTTATCCTTGGCCGTTATATAATAAACACATGATCTATTTATTATTAGAAAATATTCGATAAACCAACGTATGTTATTCGTGAAAGTATTTTACCAGAATCAATCGTCCGGCTAAAAATTCTTTCAAATTGCTCGTTCTAGTATGAGCATACGTATTTTTTCATAACACATACACAATAAATATTAAATTTTGTTTCAAAATAAAATAACCGAAAAATATATATTTTGAACATGCATACACCTAGCAAATATTTTTTATTCTTGCAAATACAGTAAAACTCGCTTTTAGCGTACACCCTATATAAAGTACACTTGGTCTATAGAGTACAGCAAATTTTTTTCTTACATCTATAAAAATTTTACGAACAAATTGTCCTTCTTATAAGGTACCTCGGCTTATAAGGTTATAACGTACGCACGTTTAGTCCCGTGAACTATTTTTCTGTGTAATTTGCCCAGTTTATAAAGTACAAATAGAAAGTAAGAATACAAAATAAACATAAAAATTTAAAAGTCGCAAGTATTCCGTGCTTTACGATATTTAATATTTTTCTACGAAATGTCTCGGCTTCCGTTCATTAATTTGCTGTGATTCATGGGTTAATTCGCAAGTAAGTGTTGAGAAAATATTTGCTAATTTATCAGTTCGATTTCTTTAATGCTTTTATGTTTTAAAAAAAAGCTAAAGGTACGACACGGTCCCAAATCAAATTAAAATGCAAGTGATCACTTTGGCCAATAAATTAAAATATTTGGTGGAAGTCGATCAAAAGAAGTTTTTCTCAAGTTAGGGTAATCCTCTTAAAAATATTGCTCTAAACTATAAAGCTCAAATTTAGGATTTTGTAAACTCTAGTGTATCGAACCTTAAAGGTAGAGCAAAAACACTCTAAAGGCTTGAAGCCACATACAACAGAAACAGAATTTCATATACAGTAACTAATAACAGGGCGTTTATTAGATGCCTCAAACTAAATAGAATCTGAGTACGATGATTTATAAAAATTCGAACAAATTTTTATTTTTAGTCTACGGGAGTGACGATAATGCCTACTCCAGCCCTTGCTATTGACATATATATATATATATATACATATATATATATATATATATATATATATATATATATATATATATATATATATATATATATATATATATATATATATATATATATATATATATATATATATATATATATATATATATATATATATATATATATATATATATATATATATATATATATATATATATATATATATATATATATATATATATATATATATATATATATATATATATATATATATAAATATATATATATATGAGCTAACGTGAGATATCACATACCGCTGACAATAGCAGTGAGATACTACTAGCCAAGGTGTTATCTTAAGGGTGCTGCCAGATTATTGCCACTTTATTGTTATGCGGAATATTATGGAATATATCTCGATGGTGGCACTCTATTTTGTTTTTGAAATAAAAAGTGGTATGTTATAAGAGTTACGATATGTGTCACAAAAGCACATAGCTACCTGGTAAGATCTAATTATCACAACAATATGCGCTCTGAGGTGTCGATGAACGTTTTTTTTCAAACCTTAGTGGATCGAAGGCACTTGCGAACATCGAAGGCACTCGTGACTATTGATTCGGGCAAAGCATTCCATTTGTACGATGTTTGGACAAAGAAATCTATCTTCATTTTAACACTATGACAGTGAGTGACCAGTAAAACACCATTGACCATTGACAAGTAAAACAGGGTAAAAAATATGGTTCACGCATGATGGATCCGATTCCATCCAAGCACTGCTGTGACGATATTTATAAAAAAACAACGAGATCAGAGAATTAAGATTTGAAGTTAAGTATCCTATTTCCTTGCCATCTTTTTCTTGCCATCGCCATTATACGATCATTCTAGAGTAAGTCGATAGAAATTTTGATGACCAATAAAATTTTTCACATTCGTCTATTTGGTTGTCATACACACTAATCGAAATATCTTTGGCAAACTCGGTTGTTGATCTGGCAACAATCAATAGCCATGTTTAGGTGAGTTAAAATTGAACATATTTCAGTCACCAAAATTGGCAACTTTTGCCAGGCTATCATTTACATTTATGGTATCTCTTCGGACGGGCTTTATTCGTTCATGCATTATCCCTTTTAAAGATAGGAAAACGAGCGATTTTTGCAGTGTACTATCATCTGCAAAATTATTTATTGGGTTACTGGTGATTTTCATTTGATGTAAAAGTAAAGTGGTGACAAAACTAAGCCTTGGGTACATCAGTGTTAATTAATTTAGATGCGGAAGAAAAGCCATCGATGGATACCGAAATGTATCGGTCAGTGAGAAAGTTTTGAATAAACTACACAACTGCGGGGTTAAATCCGTACGCTACGCGCTTGCTGTTCAGGTTTGTAGACGGATTTGATCAAATGCAATTTGACGACCAAATTGTAATTAAAGTGGAAAATATTATTCAACTTTGCTTTAAACAATAGAAAATTACTGATTATTTTTCGGTAAAAAAATTGTCCATCGCAGCTTAATCTGAGTAGACATATTCAAACATTCTCATTCGAAAATATTTACATATACATATGTTTATGTAGCATCGGTTTGATTAGCTTTAACATAATTATTTTATTAATAAATTGTTTTAAAACTATTCCTATTTTTTTGTGATCGCTTTTATATCAATTAACATGTAGCAAATAATTTAATATGAAATACAATGATATAATGAGAATAACAGGCAAATTTGCTTATCCTTTTTTAATTTTTTTGGATATAACGTACCATGGTATATAACGTACGCTTACGTCGGTCCCTTGACCGTACTTTATAAACGAGTTTTACTGTAGTAAATTTTTCCTGAAAAAGTATTTATTGCACGCGAAAAACTAAATGTTACCCATCTAAATATTTATAAAATAATATTAAAATCTAAAGCGCGCCATCTTCATCGTTATAAATAAATTATATAATAAACAATTTATTCATTAAATTTTGTGCATTAATTACAAAACCTTATGTGTATAATTAACGCGAACTGCTTTTTCAAACGCGAGTGATTTAATTCTTCTTTTCCAAACGCGATTTGCAGCCGCACACTTGTTTGGAAACCACGTTTGCACTAGTTATACAATTTACTATTTCTTATTACTTTTTATATAAAATTTGTCACCCACTTTTAGTTTTGAACTAACATTGCTAGAAACTATTTAATTAAAAAAGTTTTTTGGTTAAAGCCAATTTTTGAATTATTTATTATTTATGTATCGACAATTGTTACAATTTTTTAGTTTCTATACCGAGATAAAAAGAAAGAACCCAACCGCATTATAGACCAGGAAGATGTCTAGTTGTTATTTAATATCTCATATATAAAGAATAACAACCGAATATCTTCCCGGACTAGAATGCGTGTGGTAAATTTTTTTTATCTCGGTATAGAAACTAAACCGGTTTTTAACAAGTGTCGCCTAAACAGGGACCTAAAATTAAGGGAGGACTATTACAATTTAATATCTACGACATGGTAAGTCCTAATAGTTAAACGATCTAAATTCGTACATTTGTACAGGAAATTACCAACCTTACATTCAATTATGGCTGGTAAAAACTTTGGAGCCAGCTTGGCCGAAAATTCATTCACAGCATCACTTAATTGATGTTGTCGTACCAAAGCTCGCTGTTGTGACTGAAACGTTCGTGGTCGCGTCCGTGGATTGTAATATTGTTGGGACTTCTTGAACGGAGCTCCTATATGTTGTTGAATGCGGTATCGTCAATTGGCTCACTATGCAGGGTTCGAACCGTTTTATAAATTTTCTTATCTGATATTGGGTGTTGACCAAACAATGCGTAGTATGGAGAGTGATGCAGAGTGATGAAGAGATTTCTCCCAGATGAGAAACCCAAGTGCTATGTTGTCCCTTCACATAGGATCGAATGGCTGATAGTATTGACCTATTCACCCGTTTCTATGCGTTGCTCTGGGGATTGTAGACTCCAGACTCATTTCCGGATTTCCATCTGGGATACGAACCCAAAAAATAAATATTTTTATGCCGCCGTATAAGGCATTAAATTACAAACCGAAATTAAATTGGAGGACCCAATGTCTGGTTTGTTGTCTTTGACTGTTTGCAGACATGTTATAACTGATTCTAACTATACGAAGCCGGATTGGGAAATCCCTTATTTTATAAATTTTGGCAAAAAAACAATTAAGAAAAAACTTAACATAAAAAAAATCAAAACGAAATAACTTAATAATAAAAGTTATAAATAATAATAATAAAGTTATAGTTTTTATTTTTATTGAACTTTACAACATTTCCTATAATCGTGAATTTCTTAAATTTTTTTCTTTAACAATGTTTGAAGTTAAGGGAGGGTGACAGGAAAAATATTTCACATTTTTGAAAATAAGTCAAAATCTGTGCTTTCGAAAATTATAAGAAAAATTGTTTTGGACTAGAAAAAAATTCACCTTCCATATGACATCCCACTTTCCAAGGTCGAAAATAATTTTTTTTCGAAATTTCTACTCCCAACTCTTCTCCAAACTGCAATAGGAAACGGACGTAAAAAACGACATAAAAAAAATCGGCTGCCATGGTAATTATGTCGCCGTTGCGAATGACCGTGGTGAATATTCGAAGCTGGTTAGCTTAGCAATGTTCCTACATATAGCATGAACGCAAAAAAGCCCTCTCAAAATAACATTTTAAATGATGAGCAGACCGCTATAGTTTTCATAACCATTAATTTTTTTCTTTTGTTATATACGAAGTTAAGGGGGAGAGAAAAATTTTTTCACATTTTTGAAAATAAGACGAAAATTGTCCTTTCGAAAATTACAAAAAAATTGTTTTAGACTGGAAAAACTCGTCAAGGTCATAAATATTTTTTTTTCGACATTTGTACTTCCAACCCCCTCCAAATAACATTTTAAATGATGAGTCGACCGCTATAGTTTCGTTCAATCTTTACAACATTTCCTATAACCGTGAATTTTTTCAATTTTTTTCTTCTGTAATGTTCGAAGTTAAGGTGGCGCACAGTGGGATTTTTTGTGCAATAAGTAATTTTTTCGACACATAAAATTTAAAAATTTGTAAAAAATTGATTCAGTATGAAGAATCCATAAATTGTATCCCAAAAAAACGTTTATTTGTCTTTGAAATAATGAAGTAAAGTTACATGTAAATTTTGGTCCAAAATATTGAAAACTGTTTACGCACTTCTATAGTGTTTGTACGTAAGATAACTTTATTGCTCTAATTTAAATAGTGATTATTTTCAAATATAGCCTTTTCTGCGTATTTAAAAAAAAAATTATAAAGATCGCTCATATGGTTTAAAAGATATGATAGAATAAAATTTGTTCTATAATATGCCGTGATTGCAAACTTCCTTGGAAGAAAAAAAAGGTTGCTCGGTCGTGCTAGGTGCTCCCGCTATAATAAAATGAAAGGTAAGACTCCATACTATCAATTAAAAAAAAAAAAGTTTAAATAATTAATAATCTTTTATAAAATCCTAAAATTTATAAAATCATAAAATCATGAAATTTTGGGTTCTATGGGCGGTGGGTAGTAGGCGTGGCCAATTTTGATGAAACTTTATTTTATTCTTAATTGAGGTAATAAAAGGCTCTGTGCCAAATTTCAAAAACTTTGGGTCAAAAATAAATTTTGGGTTTTATGGGCGGTGGGGTAGTGGGCGTGAACAATTTTGATGAAACTTTATATTTTTCTTAATTGAGCTAACCAAAGGCTCAGAGCAAAATTTTAACATTCTACGAGCACTCCTTGTATTTTTTGCCAAACATTGTATGAACAAATCCCACTGTGGGGCGTGGGAAGGAAAATATTTATGAAACATTTATGAAAATAAAGTCGAAAACTGCTTTTGAAAATTGCAAACAAAATTGTTTTGGGCTAGAAAAAATTCTACCTCTCATACGACACCCTTTTCGTCAAGGTCAAAAATATATTTTTTTCGAAATTTCCACTCCCAACCCCCTTTAAATAACATTTCCAATGATGAGTCGATCGTTATAGTTTTCGTTCAATCTTGACAATATTTTCTATAACAGTGATTTCACATTTTTGAAAAAAAGTCGAAAACTGTACGTTCGAAAATTACAAGAAAAATTGTTTTGTATTAAAAAAAATAACCTTTCATATGACATCCCACTCGTCAAGGTCAAAAATATTTTTTTTAATTTCCACTTCCAACACCCTCCAAATAACATTTCAAATGATGAGCCGACTGCTATATTTTTCGTTCAATCTTTACATTTCCTATAATCGTGAATTTTTTCTTCTGTAATGTTAGAAGTTAAGGGGCTTCCCCGTAATAGGGTACCGTTTTTACTTTTTCAAAGTATAGTGGAGTCATATTAGTAAAAAAAAGTTATATATTTGATGTAAGAGCAAAGTTGAATTTTTTTTGGTTTATGTTAGGGACATAAAAGTTAGTGGGCATGTAATTATTTAGCAAATTTGGAGGTCCGGAAGGGCCTCAAAAATGGCAAAACTGGTTTTTTGGTGTTTTTTGAGTAGGTCGCTTCACTATTTTTGAAATATTTCGGGCTCTAATGATCATAAAAAAAAAATGGAAAATGTTTGTGATTAAATTTCAAATCCATCTAGGGGGTTAGGTACTTTAAAAGTGTAACCTATCCTCAAAAAACTGAATCGCGTGACTTTTTTTTTTTTGCTAAATTTATGATAAGGGGCGGAAAAATCGTCGAATTTTCATGAAAATTTCAGGGAACATGTATTTTAATAGTCTTAATATGGGATTTAATTTTTATGAAAAAATTTTAATTTTTTCGGCCACAATTGGCATTCTTCGTTGAATTTGGCAAATGGTGCCATTTTATGAGGTCATCCAAAATAAATTTTTTTTTTTAATCTGTACTTTTTTATCTACTTTAACCTAAATATAATTAAAATTATGTTGCCTTAATTTTAATTTTTTTTGACATTTTACCATATCGATGGTCTAGCGCACAGATGTGGTAAGTAACATTTAGCAAATTGTTCAGTACAGGCGTTTGAAAGTTTACACTTCAATAAAAATTGAAAATGTAAAATATTATGTGGTGGAATTCGATAGAGTTATCTAGTCTTTATTGTAATTATGTCTTTCTACATGATAGAACTTAAGAGATACATGAATAATATTTAGTTTTATACAAACCATAAGTACTTACCACAGTACATGTGCAGTACAGTACAGTACAACAATGCCATCTACTGGATAAAATATTAAACATACACATACAATATTTTTACATTATATGAAAAATGAAATGGAGAATTTTATAGAGTAGTTAACTCATTTTCTCAAAAAATGTCACTTACCACATCTGTGCGCTAGACCATCGATATTTTACAGTATTATTTATGCTAATTATCATGTATTTTGCATAAAAGTGAAATATGCAATTCAAATTAATAAAAAATATTTTTTAAAATTATACATAACCTACAATATTTTTTTTCTTGCAATGCCCTAAATTGCTTTTGGTAAATAATTAAAATGTTATTACAATTATTGTAAATGTTTGATATAAGATTTTGAAAAAATGTAATATTCAATTTTTTCAAACATTTTTTATTAACATATAAAATACACAGCATAAATAATTTTACGCCAATTATGTTTTCAATTGAAAATTCTATATGTGTTATTATGGTTTTCCATATTTTTCACTGTTATTAGAATAATAACAGTGAACAATAAGAATAATTTTTGTTACAGCTTATCCCGCTGTGACTTGTGGTAGATCCTGCTTTAGTTTTACAACAAATTAAGCCATCCTTATTTTCCTCGGGGTTCCCAACAGAAGTTACTTCTTAATCCGTAATGTCTGGTGAAAACATAATAGTTATGTAATTAAACAAGAAATATTTAAAATTTTCCAGTTTTTCTTTTGAAGGAATTAGTATTCAAAAAACTATTCATTTCAAACCTTTGCTTCACTCAGTTCACTGTTTGAAATGCCCTTGACTCTGTTTCTTTGAGTCCAGGCGTCCAGTGTAGGGTCAAGAGTTATTTTGTGCACAACTAACACTGTTATGGCGTGAGTTTTTACGATAACAAAATTAAGTTTGATTTTTCAATACGAAAATAAAATGGCCCTCCTGAATAAGAATGTATCACAAATTTTATATTGTCGGTAGAGGAAAATATTTTTTTGTAAACTTCCTTCAAAATAGGACAGTGTACGTGGGTGATGAATGCTATAATTTTTTAAATTATAATTGAAAAAAATGGATACAGTCAATTTCATATCATTTGGTTAATAATTGATTGCAAGTTGTATATTTCAGTATATGATAACTAAATAAAAATAGTACGTTGTTGGTTAGAAATTGATTATTTAATATTTATACATTTGTGAGCTGTGTAAATATTTAATATATATACTCTATATATACTTATTTTTAAATTCAATGTTATCGTTAGAAGAAATTAGATTGAAAACTTATGAAATTTTTTAAATGTGAAATGCTGTCACCAAGAAGACCCGCCGATGTTATCTGTAGGAACAACTTCTGCTTTTATTGTAGTATAAAACCTGACCATATTTTTTTACTGCTATTTGTTTTGAACTTTGGAAAAGTCGAGATTTGAACTTGACCATTTTTGATTTTCTTGAAACTTGGCTTATAAGTAGTATGGACAAAATAAAAAATACAACTCTTTTTAAGGGGGAGGGGGGGGGGGGGGGGGGGTTGTATCGTATAATGCATATAAGAATTTATATTAGAATTTGCCAAAATCGCGGCGTTAGGGTTTTAAATTATAGTGGACTGTAGATTGATGTTTCTTCGACGGTAAATAATATGCACTTCGTATTCTAATTCCTATTCATAAATTCCAATGACACAAATACATTTATTTTTATACGCGTTTGTACTCAGGAATAGGACTCTCTCACTTTGATCACTCGTCCGTTTTTATTCGTTTTTCTAGGGGTTGGATAGTTCTTCAGAATCAATTCTTTGTCAAGACATCTCAAGCAGCACCTTCAATCTGGCTCGCCGAGTTAACACCTTAGAAGGTCATCCAACTCATCTGATAATCAAAGTATACTTTTTGAAATTTTTTTTGGCCAAAAATATCGACTAAAACTTCCAAAATACGCAAGGGGTTAATTTATATTTTAATTATATCGACTTTTTAGTTATATTACTAGAACAAGTTTGTTAAGTTAATTGATAAGAAATACCAATTTACAATCACTAACCACTATATCATTTTTAAAGCGGCATAATACGTGCTGTGCTAATTAGATAAAATGTAATATTTATTAATTTTAACAATGTAATCTAATAAAATACCACAATACAATGATATAGCAACATAATTTTAAAAAAAATTACTAACGTTTTATTTATATGACATAAAAGATAACAGATTTATAGATTTATTTCCAATAATTATTTCTTATCCATTTATTCGATATCTTTTTAGATGTATGAGGACTGTGGAAAAAGTGGAGATGGACTTTCACAATCAGCATTTTATCGAGCACTACGATATACAATAGCTGCATCGCGAGATACATCAAACAAATTGTTTACAGATATCGATAAACAACAGTCAGGATATGTTACATTTGGTAGTTAAAAAAAACTCATATATATTTTCAAATATTTTAATTATATATCTAATTTTTTGCAGATGAATTTCAATCACACATCGAGAAAGATGCCCAGTATTCGTATATATTTAAAAACACGGTAAAAGCTTTAAAAGAAAAAATTAAGTAAATTAGTTAAATACGTAGTCGTTAAAGAAAGAGATTATTACACTTTTATATTTATATACATAACTTGAAAGTACTATTATTTTAGATAAAAAGTATAATATCAAAGGAAAAAGCTTTATAATGTATTATTTTCCTGCGTAAATTCAACGTAGCATATGTTTATGTATGAGTAAATTTAGTATTAATAACTGTATAATATGATTAATACTTTAAGCATTGTCATATAAAAAATCCGTTTATTATATGTATTAGAATTGTAATAATTATGTGATTTTTTTTATAAGTAAGAACTAAGTACAGTAATAATTTATTTTTATGAAGATTATATAAAGAATTAATCAAATGTTTGTATTAAATTTAAAACTTTAATTATCTGTAAAATCTTTTTGAAATGATGATATACTATTTATTGTATGTAGTGTGTAATGTTGTTAATTACTTATTTTTTCGATCGATTTGATCTTTAAGATCCTTAACAAAAAATCATCCCAACTATAAATAGTTTAACATTGATTAAAAAAAACTCAATATTACAATTAAAATAAAAACAGTCATAGTTATTAAGTTGGTGTACATATTTTTTACAAATAGTTTTAATATTTATATTGATAACAAACAAAAAAACACGCACACCTATTTAAATAAAAAAATTTAATTTCTATAATTAAACTTTTTGATATTTTTACGTTTGCAAATTTAAGTTTTTCAATATGTTTTTTGTGTAATTGAATGAACGATTTAATATACTTAATAGTATTATTATCGTTTAATGTAGTTAAGTTTTTCTTATTGTAGGAAGAACATAAAATTTTCCTCATAAATTTTTTAAGCTAAACACAAGTTCACTTATATTGCACATGTGGTCTATGTTTAGTTTAAAGGGATTCGTACTTTGAAAGTGTAAACCGAAACCCTTATGGTGAGACTTCGATATCCGTCCAAAATTCTGTATAGTCGATCGTCTCTAAAACATTAAGTGTTGCCATCTTGAATTTTTGATACAGTTATATAATGTGTTTTTCTAGGCCTACTGAAAGCAAAACAAAACTTCAAATAATCGTGTTCATCTTCTTTTCTGTTTAGTTTTTGGCCTAATATTCCAGTTAAAAATATCTGGCTCGGCAACGGAATGTTATCGAATTCATCTAACAGCTGAGCTAAAGTTAATTCATTTGAATTCATTAAAACGATTCATTAAAACATTGTTTTGTGAGAGCAACCCAATGGTGTGCTTACGAATCACAACTAAGTATTTCCAACACTTGCATATTTATGGTATATAGTGATGAGTAACATCATCCGTTCTAAACGGCTCTTTGATTTGCACTGACTGATTTAAAAACGTCGGTCATCGTTCAATTGGTCACTTGTAAAAAACGTAAATATTTATGTCAAAAATTCGAATAAAAGGGTCTAGTTAATAAGTCAAAAACCATCTCCTAATCAAAAGCAACAATCTCCATGAAATCGAGATCATTGCACCTAAAATGTTGCGAAATATTATTCAAAATATTTTGGAAATACCATGAATGTTCGAAAAACAACACTACTGGAGAGTTAGTGCTTTTTGTAATTAAACAAGAACGACAACGACTCTTTAATGTAATTTATTTTAAAAACAACAATGCAACTCCATCAACTCTTTTTACGCAAACCCTTATAAATTTATTTTAAGTATTGATATTAACAGTTTCTAGTTTACAACCTGTTGCCGTTACCTGTTACCGTTTAACGAGCGCTACAGTCTACGGTTATTTAAATTCAAGAAAAAATCCTCATCTTCACATAGATTTAGGAAAAAGAAATTAAACAAATAATTGTTCACTCTAATTTAGTTCAGACATTACATGTGCACAACCTATATTTTTGTTCTACAACAAACACTGGAAAAAATATTAAATTAATTCTATATTCCTGCATCCATACACTGAAAAAAAATTTAAAGTAATGACAAACTCATCTCGAAATTGTCAGTTAATTATGCCAAAAAATACTTGCAAACAATTTAACGGTGATTAGGACAGGACGGGTGGGTTACGTAAGTGGGTGGGTGGTTGGACAAAAACGCATGGGATCTTGATGAAACTTTGGTAATATGATCCAGGCTAACTAAAAATGGAAGATCTGGAGTCATTTTAAAATTGGACAAAATGGCGGGGGTCTCCCAAATACCTTCAAGTTTCGATCTTCAATAATTTCTAATCCTGGCTTTAAATCTTATTGAGACTTGGTATATAATGTGTTAGTACTGTTTCCAATATTCCTGCGTACCAACTTCCGGTTTGTCGATTAGTTTTTGTGCGATATTCAACAAAGTGGTGGGGGTCCTTGAACACGATTTATTGAAAGCTCAATAACATCTGTACCTAATAATTGAATTGGTTGAAACAGTTCCGGTTTTCCAACTTCCGGTTTTTCACTTCCGGTAAAACGTTTTTTTTTGCATTGTTTTAATACGCAAAATCTATAACATCGGTTAGCCATTAATTGTTGTATTTGGTGGATATTAGCTTACTATATATCTAGAACATTTTGCTACCAGAGCTGTGGTGAAGTTAATCTATCAGCGACACAATATTTTTTTACATGAATTTTAAGAGTCTGAAAACGAAAAGTAACAAATATTAAGAAAATTGAAGATTGATTTTTAAAATAGAAAGGTTTGAATCCTTGTAATATTCTTAAGGTTCGGTGTCAAATTAAAAAAGAAAAGAAAAGTGAAGACAAATGGGAATAATAGATAAGTTTTTGTTCATAATTTAGGCTACGTACACAGTGGAAACTGTGAGCGATGCTGTTTTCCGTTGGAGCAAAGCGATACAGTAGTGCAGTGTACAGTAATGCTTTATGCGAAGCTATATGCTTATACGGAAATCAATTTTATTGCTAATTTTTCAAAATGAATTCATCGTCAGAAGATGAGTTATTCTTAAAGGAAAGTCGTTTTTTTACGATTAACAAATTTAAGAACGAAAATTGGTATACATAACATCAATTTAGTTAGACCGAAAAATCAAAGGTTAATTTATTTTTATTCTCATCTTCGGGAAGATAAAACAAAGTTTTTTTTTGATATACTAAAATGTCCATAGAAACATTTGATTATATTTTAATTTACACAAAAGTAATCAAAACACATACTATACAGCTTCAAATACTGCACATAACAGTTTCAAAGCGAACCGCATGCGAATATGTTTACGCGCCGTAAACAGTTTCGCTTTACTATGAAAACTCTCATTTGATTATACGCGTGCAATTTTTTATCTGTCTACGTGTTCAGCACGGGTTTGCGCACAGCACCGCTCACAGCTTCCTCTGTCTACGTAGCCTTATTTTTTGGCTTTTCTTAAATTTTGGCTTAAAATTTAGCTTTCTATGGTTGTTTTAAGTAATGTTGCCTTTTTACAATATTACAGTTATGCTATTAATTTGACTGAATTATTGTTGAGTTCCGTTAGTTTGAGTAGCTTTGAATCTTAAGAACTTTGATGTATTGCGGGTAAAATTTAATCTTCTATTTGATTGACAATTTTGTCTGTAAACTTAGACTTGGCAATTCAGGTGATCAATTTAAGTGATTTAAAGTTTGACTCTAATTAGAAATGGCGAAGTTGTTGATTAATTTTGCCAACATTAGAGGTTTGTCCATTAATCTCAAATCGGATCATTTTTATCTTCAAAGCCTTAGGCCCTATATTCTGTTTTTAATGGAACCGATTATCAATGAGAGAGCTTTTACCCTGGATTACAGCAAATATCTTCTCCCAGATATGAACTGGACTCCTCATTTTACGTCAGCTACGGTGTTTGTGGGTATATTATAATAAAAAAATTTGAATTAATATCTAAATTAAGTATCCATAAAAATTAGTTGCTCTAACAAAACGCTATTTGACTTTGGACTGTGTCGTTTGCTCAACGAGCCTGAGAATATAAATGTATTTGATGATTTATCTGTTAAGTTAGATAGATTGGGTTATTATTATAGTGCCAAATTTATACTTTAATGTCGACAGTAAGGAATGGTATTATCATAATTTTACCGAAATAATAGACCAACCCCAAAGAGTTTCCGACGTTCCTGGACAAAGATGTAACTTACTTGATTTGTATTTGACAAATGATCCCAGCTGGAACAATTTAAATTATTGGAGCTTTTGGTGGATCAGCTCACAACTTGATCTCAATAAAATTATCCATAAGCAATTCAAAGCAAATCCCCGTCTTGTAGCTGTGAATTGGCGAGGACCTTAATGTATTTTAAAATTGTTTCCCTGGAAGTATAACTGTCTTACCGGACAAGACCCAAACGTTGGGGTCATTTTAATTTTCCGTAGCGATTCTTGATGATATGCGAAGATTTATTCCCAATCTATTGGCCGTTCCAAAGGCTGATCTTTGGGTCTCAAATAAGGCGCTACAAATATACGTAGGAAACAGTAGCGGCGCATCTTTTTGCGATTCCAATAACAAAGTATAGAACTGAAGCCTTACAGCGTGATTTTTTTAACAGAGTCTCGTATCTTTGGAATTGCCTGCGTGGGTTTTTACCTGATAATTTTAATACTCAAAATTTTAAAATCAATATTCATAAATTCCTCAGAGAATCGTTAGTTCGAATCCTAATCCTAGTTGACATGGTATCTTCCCGTTTTCAGAGACGTTAATTTATAATTAACCCTAAACACGCTTAACTTTTAATAAAAAAAAAACTACACCGTTCTTTAGGTACCTGTACAACTGTTAAATGCACTATGGAAGTTTTTTTATCCCAATTCTATCTAAGATATTGACAATTTTTTTACGACTTAACTAAAATTCGACAATCCTGGTTGCTTTCGATTTCACTGAAGTTTCGTAATTTTTGAAAGCATAGTTTTTGAGTTTTTTTCAAAATGTGAAAACATTTTCCTTATCTTCGAACATTACAAAACATAAAAATTGATTTTTTTGTAATTTCCCACCTCACAGTCTTCGAATTATGTATGTAATTCCAAAAATGTGAAAAATGTTTTCCTGAAATTATAAAACTACAATATTAAAATATGGAGGGGCTGAAATCTCACGGCTCTGAGATATTGAGACTTCGGTCTGGGTTAAGGATTTTGATATAGTTTTCGGCAAAAAAAACTTTTATGAGGACATGGTTTTTAGTTTTGGGCAGCGATGTATATCAAACAACTCTTTGTTAAAGTACAAGTATTTTTTTATCTCTGTTTAGAAATTTATTACAAAATTAACACGGAACATCAATATGTTGCCGAAAAATTATAACAGATCATAAATTAACATAATTTAGTGAAAAGATGATACAATCAGCAAACTACTCAAAAACCTCTCCATTTAGCGTTTCGAGAAAATATTACAAAATCACAAATTCACATTTCTTTCAAAATTCCAAAAATATTGTAAAAATTAAATAAAATCAAACTTTTTCAAAATTCTAAAAATATTCAACAAATTATTACAAAATCAAAGATTAAAATTTTTTTCAAAAATTCTAAAATATTGCAAAAATTATAACAAAATCAAAAATTGAAACTTTTTTCACAATTCCAAAAATATTCCAAAAATTAGATAAAATCAAATATTTAAACTTTTTCTAAATTCCAATAATATTCCAAAAATTCTTAAAAATTCAAACTTTTTCCAAAATTCTAAAAATATTGCAAAAATTATTACAAAATCAAAAATTCAAACTTTTTTCAAAATTCCAAAAATTATAAAAAAATTCAAAAATTTAAAATTTTTCAAAATTCTGAAAATATTTCAAAAATTCTTACAAAATTAAAAAATTGAAACTTTTTTCAAAATTCTAAAAAATATATAAAATTCAATAGTTAATTCTATTTTTTTCAAAATTCTAAAAATATTGCAAAAATTATAAAAAATCAAAAATTAAAACTTTCCAAAATTTTTAAAAATATTGCAAAATTATTACATAATCAAAAATACAAACTGTTTTCAAAATTCCAAAAATATTTCAAAAACTATAACAAATTCAAAAATGTCCATGTCCAATTTCATTTTCAATTACATTTACGTCAAAAAACAGCTAAATTTTTTTTCCAAAAAATTGGCTAAAAAAATAAATGAAATCATTTTTTGACAAACTTGACATTATTTTTTTGACAAACTTATAATGCCATAATTCTCTATAATAATAATAAAATTTTATGTCATACAAATTATTAATTTTATTTTTTTCCAAAAACTTGAGTAAAAAATTAAATAAAAATCTTTCTTTTGACACACTTGACAACATTTTTTTGACAAACTTATAATGAAATAATCTAGTTTTTGGTATCACATACAAAGCCCGACCATCAAGATTTTTCCGCATTCTTTGTTCCTACTCATTATCACTTAAAATGAACGTTTTTTAAGCAAAAAAATGAATATTTCCTTGTTTTGACATACTTGACGATTTTTTTGACACACTTCCGGTACAGTTATCGAACACATCGTCCTTTCGGCTCATACCATTGAGTGTACCTGTTTTTAGAAACCAAAATTTTTAAAATCCCTTTAGCCGTTTTCTAGATTTCGTTGGTTGTGACGACCGGCAGACAGATATACAATTTTTTTTTGATTTTTTAGAATCAGTAGGTCCTAAAACGTGGAGAAACGCCAAAAAAGTAGGGGTAAGAATTACACTTTTAGCTCATGAATGTAATACTTAGGTCTTTCAGACCGAAGTAATATATTTTCGACTGAATTTAGCTCAGCGAAATTTGCAAAAATTTCGCTCCTTTAATAAATTGAGTATAGTTTACAATCAACTTTATTGTAAGAACAAATATATTGCTAGATATATTTCACTTTAACAAAGATTTCATTTTCATTTATAATTAATGCTTTTTGGAATTTTTAAACATTACTCCAAGTGATTTTTTGCTTCAAAAATAGGGCATGATTTTGAAAACTAGTTGATTTTTCGTTTATTTGTTTAAATAAAGAAAGCTTTTCGTGTTTATAATAGCTATTTATGTACCAAGGGCGTTATGTAGGTTATTGCGCCCGGAAAGCGACGTAATCTAGCCCGAGGGATGGTCGCTTGATGGGTCGCTTGATGGGCGTAATACCCAGTAACGCCAGTGGTGCATACAAGATTTTATGCTTCACTTAATAAGCTAAAAAATAAGAATTTAATTTGTTAGCCTATATTGATATGCAAAAAAATACAAATGTATCGTAGTATGCCAAGAAAAGAACTATTTTGAAGTTTAAAATAATTATTTGTTGTTTTTACGTTGCTATGTAAACAAATTCTCCTAAATTTTGTAGCGTATGACAAAAACATTGTATGACGTTTAAATAAAATTTGAGTTTTGGAAAACTATATGAACATTTAATAACTAAAATTTTGCTAAACATTTTTAATCAAATGTAAAAATCTTTTACTAGCTTAAATTTAATAAGAATTATTTAAATTTTGTAGACAAAACTACAGTAAAAGTAATTTTATTTAGTTTTTTAGCGTCTTAATAGCGGGCGTTATGAATTCATAATGCCCTCTCATAAGGCCCCGGTTCTTATGAATGTGTTTATATATATCGTATCCTAGACATTATAACAACTTTATGTCATTGTGAAGCATAAAAGATTTAAATGTTAATGTGGCAAGTCTTGGTTTACTATTCATTCGCCAGAAATAACTAGTAAAAGTTGACAAAATAGTTTTGAGAGTCATGGCATTTTATGAGACTGCACAGAAAATGACGTTTTTTTTTAAATTATAAAACACTTTTTAAATTATAATATGGAAAACTCGGCCTCCTAAAAAAAATTCAAACAATGTCTCATTTTATAACAGTTACTCCATATTTATCAGTCGTATATTCGTATCTCTGAATATAGTGAAGTTTGGGGTGCTTCAACTCTACGTCTTGACCTATTTTGTTCTGTGTTTTAGTCAAACAGTCAAATTGTCGAGAACCTGCGTTATCATGATGACATTGTAGAGATTTTTTTTTGAACTGCATATGTGAACTGCATATGAACTGCCCCTCCATCAATTTTCGATGTTTTATAAATTTTTTTAATTTTTGATCTATCACGCTTTTGGCATATATGAAACCACGTTTTTGGCATATGAGTTAACGTGAGGTATCATATATGAATATCAATGGCAATATCAGTGAGTTACCACTAGCCAAGGTGACACCTTAGGAGTGTGTGCTAGCGGATAAAACCTATTCAATCAACGGTAACAAATTTAAAAATTAAAAAAAAATGGTTATTTCACTCTTAGATTATTTTTATTTCGTCCATATTATCATGGTCTATGTTTGATTTTATATGTAATAAGATTTGTTGTTTATTTATTAATTTTTAAAAAATATATATAAAAAACTTATTTAAAAGTTATTCCACTTCCAAATTCATATAGCAATTATTTTTTAACATTTAATGCCAAAAAATCAAATCTATAAGTTCACGTCATTTATTTTTAATAATCAATTATATATTTCAAATGTTAAATAATAATTCACAACAAACCTCCCCCCTAAAAAAAGCCAAAATTTTTAAAATCAAAATAATATATTAAAAAAATGCTATAATACAAATATAATATACTGAAGTAAGATTTATTAACTAATTCATAACTTAAAAACCAAATAAATGTCTTTTTGAAAAAAATTACAAATTTTTAATAGATACTAATAGGAAATTAGTTAAATTAATAGAAATTTAAATTGCTGACTATGAATAATTTTTAAAAAATTAATAAGAAGTATAAATAGATTAGTTATTGTTAAAAAAAACTTTTACAGCCAATAGAGTTAATACTTAAAAAGTTGTAAATTTTTTACTTACAAAGTTAACCACAATATTTATATTTTAAAAATATATGTTGTCACTCATAGTCATGCAAATAAAAATTCAAGGAATTTATAAAATAATAGAAGCTAAGAAAATAATTTCTGTTTGAAAAGAAAAAAATAATAAATATGTATATTTTTTTAATTATTTACTAATTTCTTTATTAAACTATTTATGTTTTTAGCTAACAATATTTATTTTTATGTAATAATTATTTTAATAAAACAAAAAATTTAATATTTGTTTGTTTCTATTACAAAAATAAGGGATTGGCACGACCCAGGGTCTGAGGTCACTTCATTTTCACAACTAAACTATTTATAAGCATAAATGTATGACCAGGATTTTTTACACACTTAAAATTCAGTGATCGGGTTCAAAAGTTATTCACAAATGGTCGGCCGGCACACAGGCAACCACTGCTGTTTTGCTTTATGATCCAAAACGTAGAGAAAATCCAAAAAGTTAGGATAAAATTTTGAAATTTTTTTTGAATCTTATACTTGAATCTTTCTTGACCGAAATAATTCTTCAGTTATATAACCAACCGAAAAACACATATTTAGCTTATACATAAATAATTATGATGTTTTTTAAGTCAAGTATTTATCATAAAAACATCGACCAAGGTGAAACCTAAAACTCCCATGTCACTAATAATGTTTCACATCATCACCGTCATAAATCGCATTAATAATTCCCTGACATGAGAAGTTCTTGTTTTGATATGAGTCAAACTTTGAGTTAGCCTAAATGACATCTCGAATCCCTAATTTCACAATCTTTTTCTGATTTGTACAGAAAAGCTATTCTCTAATTACAATATATTTATTAAAGCTCCAGAAATGCCAACAACCAAATTTATTTTATTTAAATTGCATTTTAGACATTTTTTCAAAATGGACGATTTCAAAACCAATGTTTTTGCCATTTAATTTTTCTCGTTATTTGTACCAAATTCCATGTAATTTTAATAATTGTGTTACGAAGATGTTTTCCCCGTAAAAGTTCATTTGTTTAAACAACTGTCTTCTACGTGAATCAATGCATTCAATGCATTTGATCGTTTCTTTATTCATATTTAAATTATTTAAATTATTGTTCAACAATCGCCTCTACATATGGCGCAACGAACATATTGAATTGATATTATTACAAATTTAATTCAACAGTCGCCTGGGCATTAGTGCAACAGTTTCAGTTGGTTTTTTTTATTTAAGTACTCGTGATGATAGGTTAGGAAGAAAAAGCGTGAAGACGGATCCAACGCGAACTAAATGGGGTGGGTGAAATATTTTTAATATGCTAAATGTAGCAATAATTGTGGTCATATTACCTTTAAGGTCGTCAGAGTCCCTGTTATTTGTTGCACCTATTTAAAATCCGTTTATACACTTTCAAAAGCGTGCATGTCTGATTATATTGTACTGAACTGTTTTGTATGTATGTATGTTAAAAAATGTTTCATAATCTTGTTTGTATTTATGTAAATTATATGGCTCAAAATTTTTGATAGAACCGCTACAGATTTCCTCAGATTTCAGGTTAATGCTGTAAAATTTAGAGAAAGTGAACCTTTCTTCTGACCTTTAGTCCTCCGAGGCGTCCAACAGTTAGGATTCTGAAAACTGAAAACGGACTATGGATATTGGATACAGATGATTGCTTTAAATCCACAACAAAGTTACAAATTACCTTGAATGGTCGACTGAAAACACTCGCAATTATTTATGTTTTTGGGAATAAATGTGGCTTAAGACGATTTTCGAGTATTGGCTGGCTTTAGGTTGCACATTGTTACGCGAAAGCGTTCTAAAAACCAATTGTGGTCCATAGTGGTATTAGAACGAAAGGAGTGGACGCAACAAATTCACCTGGCAATTTAAGAGTTTGACCGTATACTAAGTTAGCTCGTGTGGATTTCTGAACTTCGTTAAAAGATGCTCGTATAAGCCCAAAAGAATAATAGGCAGCTTGGCACTCTAATGGATAGTGTCATCACAAACTATGAGGGATCAATGGAAGCGCTTAACCATTCCATTGGCCTGTGGATAGTATGTTTGAGTACGGATTCTATATGACCCTAATAATTTAGGAAGTCCAAAGAAGAGCTTAGACTCAAACTGACTACCACAATCTGTCGTTATCTCAAACGTAATTCCTTATCTAGGAATGAGCTGCTCAATGAATGTTTTAACAATAGTGGTAGTAGTCAAATTTGAAATTTGATATGCTTAAGGTCAACGAGAAAACCTGTCAACGATGGTGAAAATATTTTGTTTACCTTCAGATGTCGGTAAAGGCCCTGCAATATACATCTGAATGTGTTGAAATCACCTCGATGGCATTATGCACTTTTGATTTTTGACATACGATACAAGATTTGGTCCAATTGCCAATATTTTTGTCGAGGTTAGACCAAAAATATCAAGTGCAACAAGCTTGAGTCAACCTCTTACATCCGGATGAGAAAATTTGTGCCGGTTCTAAAAAATAATTCGTCTCATTGAAACGGAAACATATGATCTTTTCGTGCTTGTAGATGTTTCACAATTTAATGAGAGAATAGGGAATTAGGGAATTTGTCAATTTTGAATTTTTAATAAGTAGAACGATTTAAATCGGACCGAAGGTTTTCTAATTCCATATCTGTGACTTGAGCTTGAGCAAGTTTTTTTTTAAATCAAAAGCGATGACTTCCAGCTAGGTAATCTTTGGATTGTTAATACGCGATAAATAATCTGATAACGTGCAGAATATCACTTGTGAATTGAGAGATAAAACTCAAGTAAGTTGCTGTGGACTTCTTGCAGTCTTTGTGAAGTGTAGCGGTCAATGGCTTATGATCTGTGTAGATTGTAAACTCACGACCCCCTCAATAACGAAAGTGTTTGATAGAAGTTGCAAGCAGTTCCCTGTCAAATGCGGAGTACTCGATTTCTGCTGGAGACATTTTTTTTTTAAAAAAAGATAAGAGTTCCCAACATCTTTTAGAATATTTTCGTAACGCTAAACCGATGGCCGTATTTGATGCTGAATGTGCTAGAAGTGTGACTTCAACTAATTCACTTTTGAGTTCGGCGAATACAGATCTGCAACATTCGAACCAAGCAAACGGAGTTTTCTTGGTCGCTTTACTTTTGATGATAGTAAGCGTTGCCAAGTGTGGGTGAATGAGTTCGGCTAACTTTGGAATGAATCGATGGTAATAATTGACCATTCCGGTGAACCGTTGAATTTGTGTGACAGATCCCAAGTAGGTTTTGCCAGACAATGACATACGGCCAAGCACCGGTCCATTAATGGTTAACAGTACTTGGCTATTGTTACTGGGCCAATACTAGAACCAATCATCGGCCGATCTATGGTTTACGGAAAATAGCCAGTATATTGTTACCTTTGAATGGCCAAGCACTGGCCCATGAATGGTAAACATTACTTGGCTATTGTTATTGGGCCAGTACTGTAGCCATGAATTTGCCGATCTGTCATTTTTTTAAATTTCACTAGAGTATTATCCCTTTTAGAAATACATAGTTTGAAAAATTTCACATATATTTTAGTTATCGCCTTGTCGGTTGAAAGACTATGGTAATATAGAAAAGGTTGGTATATGTTTTAATTTATTTTCATTTCTATTTTATTTAAATTATTTTGTAAATAATTTATTTTAATTTATGTATAAAAAATATTATTTTATATTTTTTTTAATGGCGGAGTCAGGGCGGAGTTTGCCATTACTCAGCCATTCCTGCAACTGAACCAGTTGTATGGGGAGTTTTGAATTTTTTCCGTCATTTTTATTTTATTTTAAATTAGTTTGTATTTACTTTATTTAAATTTACATATGATAATAATGTATATTTTTTTTAACGGCCCAGTCAGGGTTGCCAGTATTTGGCCCAAGAATGGCAACCATTTATTGTCCGAAGTTATCATCCAGTAAAATTATGTTAATGGCCCAGTCGTGGTTGCCAGTACTCGCCCATTGCTGCATTACTGGCTGCCAGTAATGGACCATTACTGGACCAGTTGTACAACCTTGTATGGGATGTTGGTTCCAAAAAATTAGTATTGGTTGCAACTCTCTTGAGTAGCTCCAATTCCACCTGGAGTTATTTTGTGGTTGAGGAAATCAAGGACAGGAACCGCAAAAATACATTTTGATGATTTGAGTTGTACATCAAATTTGTTAAGTTTTTCGAAAAGCAGCTTTTTGTTTTTCCTCATTTTTAGAAGCCACGATCTTGTTGAAAGATCAAGTCCTTTTGTATCTTCATTCGATGAAGCGTTGGAAGGTTTGGGCTGAATTCGGAAGACCGAAAGGTATTCGATGAAATTCGAATAAGCCAAATGAAGTATAGTGATTATTCTTATAAGCACGTCTTCGGGAGCCACAGGAATTATATGATAAGCCCTGTCTAAGTCAATCTTTGAGAAAACTGAACAGCCGCTTAAATTCATTGAGAAGTTGTGAATATATGTGTTATCAGATACCTATCCGGAAATATAGCGGCGTTGAGTCTATGGGAGTCCCTACAAGGTCTCCAGTAGTTGTCAACTGTCGACTGTTGTTGTAATATGATTCACCATATTTTGCTTTACTAAAGCATTATAATTAGGTGGTTCTGTTAAGTTGGGGTATGTAGCCAATAGAGAACCATAATTTATGTTGATGGAATATTGCTTAGGAAAGGGAGTTTGTACTCATTCAGGCATTGTATTGACAGATAAATCTGCGAATGTATGAAATTATCGTCTTCTGTTAAGGTCGACGAGAAGGCCGTTGCTGCTTAAGAAATCAGTGCCTATAATAGGTCTGTCAACCGAAGCAAGACTAAATGGAAAGACAAAACTGCGCCTTAGTCCAATGTTTGTATTTAATAGTGTGAATGCAAATGTGTGAACTATTGTACCATGGCAGCAAAAAGTGACAGATTCGGATCACAAGATTTCATTCCATAGAATACTTTAATGGTGAGTATTAAGAAATCAGCTCCAGTGTCTAAAGGGAATGTCAGTTTGTTTACTGAGTCTCGAACAAACAAACGGCGGCTTTCCAACACTATACTTTCTGCCGCGTTGATTATAGGTTGGTTTAGTTTTTTGGATTTTGATGAAGGAACACCGGTTTGTTGCCTTGGAAGTTGCACGATGGAGTACATTTCTATGTCCTGTTACACCAGTTTTTATGGTTCCAGCATAATCTTTCGTTGCCTACGCCTTCTTGAGTATGCGTTTAACATGCCAGGAACGGGAGATCTACTGCGATCTACAACATATGAGCTCTTCCAGCCTAGAAATACGAGTTTCGATTTCAGAGGAAGCAGGATTGTTTGTAAAATACTCTGATCGGTTTGTTTGATGTTGACTAGACGTGTTACACATCGAACTGATACATGGATTAGCTCGTGCATTCTGTTTGCTGTCTCGACCAGTTCTTCTGGAGTTTTTATTTCTCATCACATGTCTAACTAATTAATAAAAAAAAAATCTCGTGCCATCAAAGGGATTTGCATCACATCTGGAAGTTTCCGGCGCCATACCACATTCAAAAACTCTTCACTGACAAGTCGCTTCGCTTTTTTATAGTCAAATACATATTCTCTGCTGGTGGTGCCATAAGCATGTCCCCAACACGAATTTGGGTATCACATTGCTAACGTAGAAGTATTTTTATGCGTCAGAAGTGCACTCAAAATGTTTGAACTGTAGTTCCGTCAGAGTAAACCAAATTTGTGGATGTTTTTTTAGAGAACTAAGTTGAATCCTTTTGTTGTAGTCGTACGGCCAGAAGGATTAACATTCACGGCGCATGTAACGGATTACGTCGGGGTCACCAATAAAATATCTTGGTAGTTTTAAAGTTTAAAGATATTATTTTCACTCAACTTTTAACTTTATCTATGTTCGAGAGGAGATTATTTTCACTTTTTTTAAGGGCACAAATAAAAAACACTCTATTTTGATTCTTAATAATTTTTTTATATGACTTTTAATAATTTTGGACTATTTATTGATATCATTAACAATACAGAAAAAAACGGTACTGATTTCTTTAAACAATTAGATAATTTAAGAGAGTGGCTCAAAACTACTGCTACATCCGCTACACACACTGAAAAAAAATTGTAGATAAAATACAACAAACAATGGTCGGTTGAATTTATTTAAAGGACACGTTATTTGATTTTCTTTTGTTTTAACAAACATGTTTGTCAATTGCTAGTTTTCCACAAACATGTTTGTTAAATATTTTTAACTACCTTTACAAGCAGTTCGTTGATTTTCGTTTGTTGAATAAAATAGCCAAAAACCAAAATTATAAAACATAAATTTGAAAAAATTCGAGTAATAAGGGCTTGAAATTTAAAGTGAACTTAGTGGAAGTACAGATAAAGTGAAATTTTGTGAAATAAAAAGCATAGTTTTAAGAAAAAGTGCGAAAGTATCTAATAAACTGTGTCAATTAAAATACCCAATAAAATGAGTGAAATTTTAGTGAATTTCGGTGAAATTAAATTATTTGAATGTTCTAAAAAATTTAAGGAACGGCAACCGTTTTTTTAAAGATGTCTGTCTATAAAGGTAAATTTTGTTTCGGTAAATTTTAATTAAAATCATTATAAACAAAATATAAGTATATTTAATAGTATTATAATAAAATATAAACTAATTATAACTAATAGTTTTGGAAATATTTGATAAAATCAATTAAATAAAATGTCAAAATTTAACAAACATGTTCGTTATTTTAACAGTCCGGTTGCGATTTTGTTCGTAATAATTAACAAACATGTCTGTAAAATTTACAAACTGTTCGTTAAAAATTGTTGGTAAAATAGATTCACATCAATTTGTTGTATTCAACAAACAATTTGAAGGATCAAAAGTAACAGAAATGTATGTTGAATCGAATGACATTTCTGTAAATTTTACGAACTATTTTTTTTTTTGAATGCATCCATACTTTTTTGCGAACATTTTTTTCCCCAATATTAACACAATACACATGAATATAATATGTAATTCAAACCAGACTTCAAACCTTGATTGGAGTGAGAGGTGGTGTAAGGAATTTATCACTAAAGTTATTTAAAAAAATTTATTTGGTAGAAATTTTTGACAACTTTTAGATTTACAATAACATAATTTTCTGTTTAAACTTGCATCTGAAATTGAAGCGTCATCCTGACTATCGCCATAACTGAATGTTATTTCTTCGTAAGATTTAATGTTTCGATTGGCGAAGATTGCTAGAAGATATTTAATTAATAATTTTACTTTTTAACATAAAAAATGTAACGAAATTTGATAAATTTTGAAATATACGTTACCCAATTTTGGTACTATGGAATCTAATCGAACACTTATTATATCACAGTTCGGCTCACAACTATGATTGATGTACCGCCCAATATTTCCTTTTCGACTCGGATCAATAAATGTTTGTATTTTAACTTCACCTAACTCCGAAATTTCATTCAAACAAATTATATAATTCATTTTGTCAAACTTTTCATTGTCGGTAGTTCTCCGAATCGCTTCTTCTTTAGATAAAATCTCTCCAGCATATTCGGTTACAAAACTTCCTTCAATAATATCTTCTGTGGAGGTTAATCCATATTGTTCAAATCCTTTACTAAATTTGATTATATTTAAATTTGACCGTGGACCCAACTGTACTAAACGATTTAAACAATTATTTGGACACCGACAGTTATTAAAACATTCATAAATAATATCTTTATTGATGCGATTTTTATTCAAAATTATTTGTTGTGTTTCGTTAACAATGATTTGTTTATAATTTGAGCCATGTATACAATTTAAACAATCCTCTTGAAATTTACAAGCACAACAATTTGTAATTTGAAAATTTAATTGTTCTTGTAAAAATGCATGCGTCTCTGTTCCGTCTGGTGGATATAACTCATTTTCTATTAGGTATTCTATATTAGAATCGATGTGTTCATAGTTATCGATAAAATCTTCGTGCAACATCGGTTATCTGAGAAAGAGTCAATGGGGATTAATATGAGCAAAGCTATTTGTCAATAATACAGTAAAGAAAATAATTCTACATTTTTTTAATTGTAAATCTGAAGTAATGAATTGATTACCATTATCTGGTCACTAATCATTTTGTAACTAAGTAACTAATTTAGTAACTAAGAGAATCATTAACTTAGAGCCAACGTTCCAAAATCTAATATATAGGCTCAATCGACGTTCAAACTTATGGAGTTATGAACGTTTTATAGAAGGAACTGTTTGTAAAAATGTATGTTTTTAGCTGCTTTGTGTCTTTCGTCATTCGTGTAACAGGAAAACGTTGCAGGTTAATTGTCGTTTTTACTTTTTTGTACGAATCACAAAAATTGCAAGTTTAATAAAAGAAGTTCAAATGCAAATAAAAAGTGAAAGATTTTAACATAAATTTTTTCAAAGAGCAGCTTTTCAAATTTTCAGTTTTGTAATTTGATTCAACTAATTTGCATCATTTGACTAAAATTTTATTCAAATTGAACAAGTGGTTTTCAAAATATCACCAGAATAATGTTATATTCTTGGTTATCTTATTAGCCGCAAACATGGGCACCATTATTTTTTTTATGTCAAAAATTTGTAATAAATGAAACAGTTTAAATTAAATTTGTATATATTTATTTCAAGTTTGTTCAAATTTCTATATCTATATATATTATATATTAAATTTTAAAATTCAATTTAATATTTGAAAAATAGCTCGGATTTTTTATGCCAAACCAACCATTTTTTCACTTTCGTTCCATAATTTTTCACTAATCTCATCCGTAAACTTTATTTTAGATTTTTTTTGTTTTAAAGATGTAACAAAATATCCAGTGCTTGGATTTTTTTGATTAGTATTAACATTATCGGTACAACAATGAATTATATTTTGTGCTCCTTGTTCACATGATCGTAAAAACAACCACACGACTGGTGAAAACATAACCCAATGATACCATTTTGGTTCGTAATCTCTAAAAAAATCAGTATTACACAGTCCAGGACATAAAACATGACAATCAAAGCCACTTTTGTACAACGATCTTGCAAAATAAAAATTCGCTAGTTTTGAGTCAGCATAATATTTATTCCGTCTTATGCTGGGTGGTTGTGGTAGACATTTTCCAAGATTATCAAAATCAATTTCACCTCTTTCATGCATTTTGGATGAAACAATAACAATCCGACTTTCATTTTCTTTTATTCTATCTTTTAGTAGATTTGTCAACAAGAAATGTCCTAAATGATTTGTACCAAAATGTAATTCATAATTGTCTTTTGTCGTTTGATTTGTTTTTACACTTAATCCTGCATTATTTACCAAACAATCAAAATTTGGATAATCAGAATTGATTTTTGAAGCAAACTGACGAACCGAATCCAATGAAGCCAAATCTAATTGCAGAACAATCTTAAAATAAAAACCAAAGTGAAAATGAATGAAAAAAATCGAAAGATCATAAATATTTTTGTTCTGATTTACCATTTCACCTTCATTAGTTAATTTACGAATATTTTCTTTTGCTTCATTTGCCTTTTCCAAGCTACGACAAGCCATTATAACTGTTGCTTGTCGTTTAACAAGGGCTTTAGTGGTTTCATAACCCAGACCGGTATTGGCCCCTGTTATTATGAATAGTTTGCCTTTTAACGAATATTTTGTCCTAACCCATCCAAATTGATATTCCCGAAGTTTTCTGATAATATAAATACCAGCAGCTATCCCAATCGGAATCAATAAGAAAGTTGACATGTTTTAGCTAAAAATAAGTTAAACAGGTTATAATTAAATTGTTTAGATGACTGTATTTATTGCAAATATTCATTTAGTAATGTAAATGGGAGCTACCGACGCTATCAAATCACCAGCAATAAAAAACAAAGCTATAAAGATCTTGTTTGCAGCAATTTTTACTAATGACGCTTTGATGCGACTCCAAATTGGCACAAAGTTGAAAAACATTGGTTTATGAACTTTTCGTATGAAGGTTGATATATAGAAGGAGATCGCCGGCATGATACCACGTTCAAAGTATCAAACTAATAATAATTGCGTAATAATTCTAATCTTCAGGTAAAAAATAAAAATATATTGCCGATAAGGCAACCAACCAAATCATATAACATATTAATTAACTTGTTAACGCTCAAATAATTTTCTTTTTACGCAGAAACAACGGGTTCTCAGCGGCAAAATTTTCCAAAAATAGCCGGCCAACGATCGTTAATTGTTATCACATCGTGCAGCTCAAACGTTTTTTCCTCCCTTCTTTTTTGTTTTCGGAAAACGACAATTGGTTTTGGAATTTTGGGTCGCACAGCTGAAATGGAGTTGACGGTGGAATTTTGGATATTAACCACTAATTTGTTTTGGGTAATTAAATACTGTTAATAATTAAACATACATTTTGGTTGTGAACTTTAAACGTTAGCAGGTTGTATTAAATACACCATGAAGTGGTAACGTTAGTCTTATTTAGACAGGGTTGTGGCATGACAGTGCACTTTTAAACTGAACCTGGATGGCGTTTTAGACACGCGTTTCGTTTTGTATTCTAAATATCTTGTCAGGAGGTTGGTCACCAGAATGTTTACCAGTACGACCAACTGGTGGACCTTCACGGACCACCAGACTTCTTACTACAAGATGGCGCCGAACGTGGGGCTTGAATTGAACCCACGAACCTGAGATTAAGCATCATAATATTATCATCATAATATCATAATATACAAGGAACATTGATTTAAAACATTACACGAAGAAACTAATTTTTTTATTTTTTTTTATTTTTTTCATAGAACTGAACTTTCCATCACTTTACTATATTATAACCAATTTACTGCAAAACAGTGCCCAAAAAAACAAGCAATGCAATTTTTTATTGAAATAAACTTTTTATCCTTCACTCAAATTTTTAATATTCGAAGAAAAGACAACTCAAAATCTAACATTCAACTTTTCCAACCCCAAAATTTCACAGCCAACACCATCCCAATTTTGCGACCTAAAATTCCAAAACCAACCGTCGTTCAAATAAAAAAAAATTCCAATGGCAAAGGTCAAAAAATATCGTCAGTATATATTTTATTAGCAAATTGGTTATTTCGAATTTTTTAATTCTTTTCAGTTTTTCATAATTAGGCGAAAAACAAAATAGAAAATAAATAAGAATTTAATACGGGCTTCTCGGCAGTGTCAGATCTACTTTGAAATATTTTAAATAATTAGGTTTTTACAAACAAGTGGGTTGAAAAGTTGTTGAATATGTTAAACATACATTTTCGATTAAAGCTATGTATATAAGTATAGGTAAAGAGGACGGAAAATGAAGATACGATGACACAGAATATTTTGCCTATTACAATATCTGAGGCTCTTTTGCAGTGGCCAATCATTAAATTAAAAACTACCAAGTAATTATAGAAATTTACAATGAGACATTGATCATGAATGAAAAATGTGTTTTTGATGGCGAATAAAGTTTTGTCTTTTTTGGGAATAATATTATCACATCGTCTAATTCACGGTGCATTTAACTACGTCACGGAGAAGAACAATATGATACCGAAGCATTAGCCAAAACAGTTCGTATAAATACTCTACAGATGAATCGACAACAAATGATTGTAGTATTTACCTTCTGGATGCTCCCAGAGAGACTGTGTAACATTGAACTTTTTTAACAATAAAATAAAAAGAAAATACTATTTCTGTACCAGGGCATCTGTTTTGAGAATCTCATATAAATATTTAAACACAAAATTTATTATATTAATAAAAAAAAATCGAGATAAAGATATTTAATTTAAGTTTAAACAATATAAATAAAAGAAAGATTTATTATTTAAATCAAAAAGAGCTCACTTTATGATGTGCTTCCAAAATCCGGTATGCTAAAACAACGGTTTCACTCTCCTCGAAACCGCTTTCGCTAAAAAATTGTCGCCAGTTAAAATTTTAATATAAAAAAAATAAAAAACAAAGTATTCTTACAAACTCAATTTGAACAATTAATTAGTTACACAATTAAAACACTTGTGGCACAATAACAATACTGATAACAATCTGTCTGTTTGATTCAAATTTACATACCGATCTCGATCACACAATTTAATCGAATTTTATAGCGAAAATGTTCATATTTCTATTTTGTTTTTAATATATATTATTCGCATTCCCATCACATAATTTCAACATACAATTCCATTTAAAATGAAGAAAAGAGAAAAACCAGATTGCAATTATTTTTTCTATAAAAACAAGATCTCCTAAGGTACGTTCAGGCTAAGAAACATGTATGAGTGCAACAAGCCAATCAACAAATTTCTTAACATTCCCCATGTATTTCTTGAAAAATTTTTTTGGGAGCTAATACATTTGTATACACAATTTGTTGTATGCTCAGCTCATACAATACCCATTAACTTATACAAAAACGTTCAAAGAACGTGGAAAAAAGTTTCAAAAATTTATTGATTGTATTAATCATGAATTTTATACATTCTTAAATAGCTGGAATAAGCTGGTTTCGATTTTAACTTAAATAGGGCCGGAACCGAAATAGAATAACAAATCAGTTTATGGAATTTCTTTAGATATTGAAGATTTTTGTTTTAGAGGAGAAAACGAAATAGGCCTGTTGTTACAACTGGAAAAACTTTCTTAATTTCAGTGCTTTTGGTGAGAATCAGATCGCGAAATGAATTTACCCCACCAAAGTTGATTTGAATATTGACAAAATTAAACAAAATTAGTGTTTTAGTTGTGTAAAAATGAAAATGAATCGAGCGAAACGAAAATTATTATTATAAAAAATAAGTGTGTTATTGATGGGTGGTGGGAGGGGTAGGATGGAGAGTGGGTGGAAGAGGGGGTTGCATAAATTGCGGACTTTCTATTGGAATTTCGTTTTTGTAATGTAAAAAAAGCTTATTACAAAACATCCCCATTTATATTTTTTCAACTTAAGCTTAAAATTCGGTCTTTTTATTTTTTTAAGTTTTGTAACTATAGTCAAAATTCAAGACATTTTGACGATTGTTAAGAGAAGGGGTTACTTGTAGGGATCGCTTTGAGCATGAAGATCACAGTTTAATGTAGAAACAGAGATGCAATGTAATGTTGTAATCCCGCTGTTAGCTAGGGAGGTTATGCGTTGAGTAAACATGGCGTAGAGGTCATAGGCTAAGGAGGATCATCGATTTTTTTCTGGTTGTTTTTTACTATCATGTTAACCGGTAACTTTTATTAATAGTTGCTTGGTTAGCAAACTCACGATAAAATAACAACTCAGCCAAATTGAAAAGCGATCTCTCTTACGAATCATAAAAGTTGTATTTAAAATATAATGTCATGTTACCACATTTCATCGGGGCTAAAATAAAACAAGCTGAGCAGTTAACTCGTTATTATCAATCAACCGTAAATCCTTTATCTGTACAGAGTCTAGTCATTTTATTTTTGACTGACAAGCAGCACCCCAAACATGACATTATTCCATACATGGGCGAATCAATGACTTATATATCAGCTCAATTTGCTCGGGATGGAAAACTTCTCACATTGGTCCAGAAAACCCAATATTTGCATTGTAGATTTAGCAAGATTGATTGTGTTCAATTTCATTATTCGTACGCATCTAGTTGCCAGGTGTTTCTTACTGTTTTTATTATTTTGGAGTTCGGTTCGTCGATTCTATGTGTTGGATTGCTATGTGGTTTGTTACACTGGATTTATTTACATCTTTCTGCTTAACGACTTTTCGGTGTTCCTCAAATCGGCTTACAAATTTTCTCGTTGTCTGATCAATATATTTGCCGGGACAATCTTTACAGGTTATTTGGTATATTCCGGATTTTTCGGCTGGATTTTCTGTCTTTGTATTTACTTAATATATGGTTTGATGTAGTAATTTTTGTGACTAACTGGATACGGTAACTTTTTAAGCAGTTGCAAGATTTTGTTGATGAAATGAGAAGCATATACGTTTATTCTTGCTGCTTCCTTTATGTAGTTCTCTTCCTCCTTAAATTCAGCGGCTTCCATTGGGATGTTGTACAACCTATGTGCCAAAGAGTTGAAAGCAGCTTTTTTGTGGGCTCCATTGTGGAATGAGTCAGTTGTTATAAACCTTTTTTTGTTAGTGGGACTACGGAAAATTCCAAACTTTACTTTTTTATCTACACGTATCACCTTCAAATCGAGGAAAGATTGGGTTTTATTGGTTTCTACATCTACTGTAAATTTTATGGTAGGATAATGGCTGTTAAAGTACTTTAAAGTTGATGTTATTTTTTCCATCTTGATGACAGCAAATATACCGTCTACGTATTTTTTCCATATTCTGGGAAACAAACCTGAAGATTCTTTCATCCTAGTCTCAAAATTACATAAAAATACATTGCTTAGATATGGTGCGATCTTGCTCCCCATACTTGCTCCGAAATGTTGCTTGTATATCTTCCCTCGAAATTTGAAAATGTTTTGTTCCATGCAGGTTGTAGTGGCTTTGCGGATTGCATTTAATTTTTGACTGTGCGATATTCTGCATTGTAAGATGGTTTACTAGGCAGGCAACCATTCGATGATATTATAACATTCGGTGGTTTGAACTTTCGGTATCCTGATTTTCGGCTCTATAACTCGATTTGATGGTTTGATTTTTTCGTCGATAAGTTATTCCATAAGATTCATTTCGTCGATAAGTTATTCCATCGAAACATCATATCACCGAAAATCATATAATCGTAAAATTATTATTAATTATATTAAAAAGAATTTTATTTTATTCAAATCAATTTTAATAAAGCACATGTATGTGCCACTAATAATTATATAAATACAACCTTTTGCCATTTTATGGATAGTTTCATGATTCCATCGGTACGTTGTACTTTGTGAAGCACAAAACTTGGGAAATTTATTTTCGGTGGGTCTTCTGTCGACAACTTTTTTTCATCATAGGCGTTTTGCATAGACTGAAATAAACAGTAGTCAGATGACAATAGTTCCGAACATCAAAACTTCCCAAGCCATGTTCATTAATTTTTTAAGGATCATCAAAGATGAAGAAAACAGTAAAAACACAATAAATTGAAATCATGGCTGCGTACAAATAAAAACGTCTCTGAACAGATTAGATTTAAAATATCGAAGAGGAGGACAAAAAGGAGGACACTTTTCGAGGAAGAACATAACCTACAAAAGGAGGACTATCCTCCCTAAAGGAGGACGGTTGGTCACCTTACTAATACAAACATATTTCACATCAACTTTTGTTTTTTGTTTTCTTTTCAGACCCGAAATTATAAATTGATTTAGAAAAGTGAAACGAAAACCACATAATACAAACATATTTCACATAAACTTTTGTTTTTTGTTCTTTTCAGACCCTAATTTATAAATTGATTTTAGAAATTCTGTAAAGTGAAAAGAAAACCACAATAGTTAAAAATGCAATTTTTAGTATTTTCTTGAAAATTAATATGAAACCGATTAATCGACAGCTTTGTAAATTAATCGATTAATTGAAATTATTCTGATTGACTGGTTGATCGATTATTTATTTATTTATTTATACGTCGTCAACTCATATTATTACTTGATGTTTTGCACTATACCAACACTTACACCAACTTTGTTTTGCAACTGAACGCACATAGGGTGACCAACCGTCCTCTTTTTAGAGGATTTGTCCTCTTTAAGACCTCCGCTCTTTTTGTCCCATCTCTTTTTTGTCCTATATTGGCAGTTTGTCCTCTAAATGTCATCTTTTTGTCCTCTAAATGTCCTCTTTTTAAAATTTTCTTGCAATGATACACGAAAAACCTTTACATTTATATTATATCTTTCTGCTGTTGAAAATAGAATAAAGCGTTTAAACCGTATTTTTGTCTATAGCAAAACCACCAGTAACGTTAAAACTGTTTTCGGATAATCCGTTAAATGAGGCATATTTGTTTTTGTTACATTCGGTGGTCAACGTTTTCCACCTCAACATAAAAAAAATAGAAAACGAGCATAATTCCTTGATTCAAATAATGAGTAATTTAGAATAAGTGCTTTTTGAACTTTGAGGAAGGAATAAATAACAATTTTTTTCCCTGGATTAACTTTATGTTTTAAAGAAAAATAAAGAATTGGTTAACGAATGTACAGCTTTCAAAAACATGTAATAGAAATTAGCAAAAACTGTTAAGATTACATCAAACAATAGACAAAACAGTTCGAAATTTTTACAAATTTAAATGGATTGCTTTGATGAAGGAACTAGAAGGAGCTACAATATTCAATAGAGTTGAAAAATTAATATTTAACGAATTTTTAAGTTATTTAAAAGTGTCCTCTTTTTGTTTGATTGTCCTCTCTTTTTTCATGGATTTCCTCTTTTTGCTATCGGCTGATCTGGCCACCCTAAACGCACAGATATCGATATTTGTACTGCAAAAAGTTTTAACATCTTTGCTGTCTATCTTAGCGGAAAGGAACCAAGCTCCATTACTCATTTGCTGATTGAAAAATTGGATTTAAAACAAAAATTTTGCGTTTAATTATTTGTGCGTTCTTTATAAATTGAACAGACCTTTAATTAAAACCATTGCCAACTTAATTTATGAACAGCTAAATTTAAAAAAGCTAAAAACATCACAAAAATTAACAAAATAAAATTGAATTTCATTTCTTGCATTTAATTTTCACAAAATTTCACGCTATATTCTATAAGTTTCATCAAATATAACATCGTTTCTGCAATCTGCATGATATAATTTTTGATTTAAATTAAATATTTTTATTATAGACTTTGAATTGCGATTAAAAACGATTAAAGTTTCAGGTTGAACCGGAACGTATTTTGAAACGGTTTATTTTCTGAATGACAAACAAATTTTGAAAAATAGTTTATTTGGTTAGCAATAAAACAATAAAAATACTGAATACTGTAATAAAACACAATAGAATTTATACTTACACGTAAATTCTTTATACTGAATTATATATATCAACCTGTTTAAGTTTATTAAACTAAATATAATCAAACTTATTATGATTTTATGTCTTATAACTATAGTATTGACTATTGAGTAGCTGATTATTGAATACTTTTATTTCGCGTTCCTTTTGTTGATTTTAAAACGTCAAATTAATTTTTTATCTTTTTTATTTTTATAAGTTTTCAGCAATAATTTCTAAAACGTCAGATTTATCTATGTTGAATAAAAAATTGTTTGATAATTCACCAATGATGTGTTTCTGAGATAAGTTTTTATCATAGAAACCTACCAGATAATTAAAATTTTGCGAACCTTATTTTACACGTTTTTTGTGTTTTATAATGTACACGACTACATAGTAATATTTATAAAATTAAATACAGTAGAATTCGTTTATAATGGACTCTTTTATAATGAACACACGGTTATTATGAACGATTTTGTGAGTCCCTTGAATTTAAATGATTAATAATTGCATTAAATAAAATTTTGTTAAACCAAAAGCAAAAAAAAATTCGTTTAATTCATTTATATATGTTTTCAAAATTTGTTCGTTTTCTAATGTTGATGTTATATCTACATATTGAATTGCAAGTAATTTAAATATATACTGAACCCTATCAGGATTTACTAAATCACGTAGTGATAAGACTGAGGCGTGAGATGTTTTAAGCTATAATTATAATTAGAAGTGGTCATCTTAAGTTCTAAAATCTGAATGGACTGTTAGGAGCTTGCATGTATACTACACCAACATTCGAGCACTACTGGGAATAACATTTGCTAGAGCATGCCTTACCTGGCATGTTTAAACTGAAGACTGTTAGGTAAAATTAGCGTATCCTGCATAATGTGCCTGAATCTATTGCGCTTCTTCGTATACATTTTAGAGTCCGTTTCTTGCGCAATACTTACCAGCTACGAGAACGACTGTTTCGTTTTCCTTAGGATATAATATGATTATCGGACCATGTCTCCTCAAGTATTTCTTCTCAACGGCTAAGTTTGTAAGTATTTCCGCCAATTGTTTACAGTTTAAATGACTCCGACTTCACAAAATATATAAATATCAATTACCTATAATGTGATGTAAGTAAACGGTCAAACTTGACTATTTCTATAACATAAAATGTCTCCTATGCGATTCATTCAGTAAAGAGTTTCTCAATGAGTTCGGTACTAATAATTTATCGTGGTAGAAAATTAGCACAGCCTCTGCAACGCTATTTCTTTATTTAGTTTTTTTTTCATCTGGCATGGACTTATGAGTTGTTAAGTGAGGAAAGGAGGAGTATTAAATTGAACAGAGTTAACAATTTTATTTTATTTGAGAATTCTTTGTAATCCCTAAAATTTTATTCGCAAGTTAAAAATGTTTTATTTTTTATTTCCTTTCTACTCCTATAAGAGTGATATTTTCTTTTTTTATTTCACTCCTTTTGAGACTATTATATTTGTATTTTTATAACTCCATGAGGAGAAGATGAAAATTAGATTTCGTCATCTTTTATTGATTTTTATAACAATAATTGCATAGTTGAAATAAACATTCGGACAAATAATAATTTTTATTTTTAAAAAGAATAAAATTATCAAATTTGAAACATAAATTATAAGCGTGTGGACATTTGATAGAAAATATTTATTTCGATATAGGAGCAAAAACGATATTTGTTGCCATTAACCATTTACACCGCTGCACAGTGTTTTCAATTCAAACTTTGACCTTAGCGGGGGACAAACTGTCGAGTTTATTTAACAAATTAAAGGAACTAATTAAATTATAACTGTACTAGCTTTATCTGAACAATTTCTGATAATAATTTTAAAAATTTGCTTTAATATTTTCTCAAAAATATCCAACAAAAATTTCTTTTTTAATATTGATTCAATTGTTAAAATATATTATTATTTTGAATATTTTTTGTCTATTTTTTAATAATATTATTATATTTAATATATATTTTTCCTCATTTTTGTTATGTTTTCGTTCTGTAAAAGGCAACATTTGTGCACAGTTTCATGAGAAAAAGTTAAAAAAGTGCATAATAGCTCTCAAAAAGTTCGAAGCTGCATACAAAACGAGAAAAAAACTTTATTTCCTTAGATCAATATTTTTTTCGAGTATCGATTAGAAAAAGGGTGACCTGAAAAAATAATGAGAAAAAGATACATTTTATTATAGAATAGTAGACGCTCTCTCAATTCACCAAAATACCCATTTCGTTATCCTAAGTCACAGCCGTGAGGAAGAGCGGTATGTTAAAAAAGATCATGTGAATAATATTTAAGTTTATATTTTTTCTAATTTAAGAAAAATTAAGAAGATTTTCTTACTTTCGATAAATTTGTAAATGATAGTTTTCTCCCTTGTGGATGCTGTTACAACATGTATCAATGAGCTTTTGCATGATATGATACGTTCTTAGATTTAATCCAGTACATTAAGCCACGAACCATTCCTTAAGAGCACGAAATCATTTTCCATAAAAATATAACAATATTCACAAATAAGATGAGTAGAAACAATTGAATTAGTTTTTATAGACGATTTTTTTATTACAAAGGCTGAACATTTTTATTTTCTATTTACATTACAAATGATAAATTAACTATACATAATTGTTTAACAAAATTATTTAATTTTTTTCTATTCATACATTAATATTTTTTAATATAATTTATTTTTCATATTTGCAAATTTTCAAGTAACTAAATAATAATATAACAAAATATATTTGATAAATAACAATTTTAACTAACGGACATTTATGTGAAATCATTGGGACTCGTTTTGGTAATGCAGATTTGCCACATTTATTGTTTATTATTTAAAAGTAAATTTATTCCGCTTGTTGGGGATAATTGGAGCTAATCGAAACTAACTAAATATAAATTGAATGACAATGATGGGCAAATCTACATTGAAGTTACCGCTTCATACCGATCTTTGATAAAAGCAGCTAGAAACTTCCTCCCCAACAAAGCAGTGTCAACTGTAGCGACCAGACATTTTTTCTTTCAGTTGTTTGAATATGGACTTGGTAGATGTTATAGGGGGCTAAGAATTGGTCACGTCAGCACATTTAGTAGGTATCGCCTAATTCATCGTAAACTAAAGACCTGCTGCGATGAATGGAGAAATAGAAACAAATTTCTCTCTATTTGTAAGTAAAAATGCAACCAGGTAAGCATCATGAGATTTGGTATGGAGAGAGAATTGTTTTCTTTGAGCATCTAAATGCAAAATAAGTGGCAAGATTCAACTTAGATATGGAATAAATATATAAGGGGAGCTATAAAAATATATGGAGCAATAAATCTAGTTACAGCTGGGAAATAGATCTCAGACCGTAGTACGCATTTAAACCACCAACTTTTAATCTAACCTAATCTACTATTATATTGTATTTTGCGAAACATAATAAATGCAACAATATTAGGACGAAAAAATATTTTAAAACAAAACTTAAGTAAAGCAACATATCCGATTCAGCATATTTTCATCTCATTATGTGTAAATTTCGTTTATATGTATATCAATAATTTCCAACAGTAAAATAAATAATTCGTTTATGTTTACAATAATAAATAATTTTCATAACCTTTATGTAATATAACTATTATTTGGTTTTAATATTTATACAATTACAGTAATTAATTTGTTTTTTTAATCTATTTTTTTAAAATAAATATGTATTTGCTTTAATATTTCAACAAAATTATAAATAATAAATAATTGTTTTATTTCATTTTTATTATAATAAAAATAAATAATATTTAAAATTTTCCGCTAAATGTCTAACAAATAATAAATTTATAATTAAAAAAATTGACGAAAAAAATTTTGTGTTGGATGAGACTAATGTTGCATCATTGTCTATCCCTCGAACAGCAGGAAATACAATTGGTTTCCTTGTTACAATACCATTTATAACTGGAACATTTCGTGTATTATCGAGTGTTGAACGTGTTGGTTTCACATAAATACCTGGCGTTTCGGAATCATCAAAATCTTCAGCCGAACCGTATTGATCTTCGTCATCTGGTTGATATGTAATTTTTGAATGATATTTTGTTTTAATTACGTCATTCGATTCTGTTCCATATTTTGGTGAAAAGACTTTACGTGTTGGTCCAGGGATTTCTGAAATTGGTTAAAAACAGATTAATCACCAATTTGTTTTCTGTATTAATAAATATTATTGTTATTTTTGCATTTAAGTCACAAAATGTAAGCAAACTTGGAACTGTATTCATATTTAAAACATTAGATTAAGTGAAGCATTCTGCTTTGATTCAAAAGCACAAAATTTTCGAATATTTCAATCCAGGATTGGCAATGTACTGTACGAATATAAAAACCTGGATGGTAAAAGCAATGAGGTTCATCATGCTAAGGAAATTAAAGTGTAATCTTTCTGCACTGCTTCCTACAGCTTTCTTCATCTCTTTTTTTGTTTATTGAGGTTCATTGTTCATCTAGTTCTTATCAGGAATCTAACAATGATGGCTATTATTGACTGTGAAGCCTAGCGTGACAATTTTATATAGATTTGGAAAGTGATGAGAATCACTTTCGATCTGTTTATCAGTTTTTGTTTGATTCCTGACCCCAGATAATCGGGTAGTTTAAGCTGATTCAGTGTTTTCGGGATTATTCTTCATGTTGTCGCTCTTTTCTGAGTTAAATTTCGAGTAATAAATGATTGTTTTTATTACTGGTATTTAACTCAGTTGGTTGTAGCGACACATTTTTGTTAATATAAAATAATTCTAATATAAAGATATTTATATTTCTTGATTTTTGTTTATGATTAAATCAAAGAAAGTTTAAAGTAGAATACTTATTGTTTTGCTGTAAGATTTCAAATAAAAAATATTGTGATTTAAATCAAAGAACATTTAAGTTAAATAAAAAAGAAAATTTGAACTTGATTTTGCTGTTAACATTGTGATTTGTTCGACTAAAATTTAAAGTAAAACATTTTTGAAGTTTCTCCCAGTCTTATGCGAACCGAAAATTACATTTGGTTATAAGCTGGATAAAAACAAAAATTTAGATTTGAAATTAAAGCATAAATAGTCCATCCGCCATTGTTGGATTATTACTAAAAGGATTAACGACTAACGGTCTTTTGCGACTGTCCGTGCCACAATAAGTCAAAATTGTGGGGTTTGCAATGATTTGGTAGTTGTTACGGTCTCAAAATGCAGGAAGGAGATAATGGAGATTGGCAACAGAACAAAAAGGAATATACAGCAATGGGTAGTTGCTACTGGGTGACAAATAACAGAGCACAAATCAAAAGAGGTCAAAAGAGGAATTAGTGGTAGAAAAAAAATGGAGAGTGTAACGGTGAAAATGGGTTGCCAACCAATAATCTCACAACCAGATCTTAGCTTAGGTACTTGGATGTAATGATCGATTCCGATTATCATTCAAGGCGCATCTAGGTGCTACGAGAGAAAAATCAAGCAGAGTAAGGAATGCTTTGTCTCGAATATTACTGAATTCTGGCGGTCCCTCCCAGAATAAAAGATTGCTTCTAGCAACTGTGGTCGCGTCTATTCTAATGTATGCACCTCCAATTTGAGCTACTGAGCTACTATATTGGAAAAGAAGACGTTTAGAATCAAAATGGCAACTGTACATAGACTCAAAGCCTTGCGAGTTTCCTTATGTACATCTTCATAAGATGCGGTATGTGTGATTGCGGGAATGCCGCTAATAGATTTACTGGTAAAGGAACGCCAATATGCATATATTCAGCAGGGACAAGGGAAATAGTGAAATAAAAAGAGTAGCTCATGTTGAAACAACCGAAGAGTGGCAGAAGCGATGGCGGGACTCAACAAAATGGCAATGAACGTATCTTCTGATCCCATCTGTTGAAAAGTGATCAGTGGTCGTATGCTCCCGTCTATTGAAAATTAAGGCGCGCCTATATATGTTTCACATCAATAAAAGGAGAAAAAAGAAAATTTTTTAAAAGAGAAACAAAGCAAAAATTGGGTTAGCAAAAATCCAGCTAGTGGCATATTCCTTGATGATGTGACACTTTCTCTTCCTCAATCCAGATAAAGAGTTATATGAAGACTCACGTCACTGTTGACTGAATACAATTCATCTGCCAGCACCCCTAAGATATCACTTTGGCTTGTGACATCTCATTGCCATTGTCAGTGGTATGTTATAATATCTCATGTTGAATCGTATGTCAATAGCATTGACTGGAGTATGCGGAGTGGTGACACCCATAGATACAAAATAAAAAAAAATTTACAAATCCACAAAAACTGATCCGTTAAGGCAGGAGTTTGCTAAATTTTGATTGGTTCTAGGACAGTTAAAAATTATAATTACCATAAAGCCTTATACTGCTATCCACTTCACCCAATGAATTTTTTGCTATACATCTGTATGATCCTACATCTTCTTTTTGAAATTTTCTCACTGTCACACTCATTCTTGTTTCGTATAATGATTTTGATATCTCCTGAACGTTATATTTAGCCGAAGAGACAATCATTTCACCTGTAACCAAACAAAGACTATTAATGAAACCCTAAAATTGAATTTATTTATTTTTAGAAAATAATATTTACCAGAATCCTTAACCCAATAATTGATTGACTTAGGTGATGCTTCTACGTGACATTCGATCATTACATCTGTACCTAGTGGTGCTCCTACTAGTTGATTTGGTACCTGGATTACCGGATGGACTAAATGGTATAAAAATAAAAAATTTTTGCTTGTATTTCTTTTTGATTTTTGTTTAGAATAAAATCGATTCAAAAGTATTAATAATAATAATAAAATATGGAGGGGCTGAAATCTCACAGCTCTGAGATATCAAGACTTCGGTCTGGGTTAAGGATTTTGATATAGTTTTCGGCAAAAAACTTTTATGCGGACATGGTTTTTAGTTACACTCAGCAAACTACTCAAAAACCTCTCGATTTAGTGTTTCGAGAAAATATTACAAAATCACAAATTCATATTTCTTTCAAAATTCCAAAAATATTGTAAAAATAAATAAAATCAAACTTTTTCCAAAATCCTAAAAATATTCCAAAAATTATTTCAAAATCAAATATTAGTATTAAACTTTTTTCAAAAATTCTGAAAATATTGCAAAAATTATACAAAATCCAAAATTGAAACTTTTTTCATAATTCCAAATATTCCAAAAATTAGAATAAAATCAAATATTTAAACTTTTTCTAAATTCTAATAATATTCCAAAAATTCTTAAAAATTCAAAAATTGAAACTTTTTTCAAAATTCTAAAAATATATATAAAATTAAAAAAATTTGTTTTTTAAATGCTAAAAACATTCCAAAAATTGGAATAAAATCAAATATTTAAAGTTTTTCTAAATTCTAATAATATTCCAAAATTTCTTAAAAATTCAAACTTTTTTCAAAAGTAAAAATATTGCAAAAATTATAACAATATCAAAAATTGAAACTTTTTCCAAAATTACAAAAATTATAATAAAATGAAAAATTTAAAATTTTCTAAAAATATTTCAAAAATTCTTACAAAATCAAAAATTAAAACTTTTTCAAAATTCCAAAAATATTCAAAAACTATAACAAATTCAAAAATGTCCATGTCCAATTTCATTTTCATTTTCAGCAAACTATTCAAAAACCTTCAATTTAGCGATTCGAGAAAATATTGCAAAATCACAAATTCATATTTCTTTCAAAATTCCAAAAATATTGTAAAATTATAATAAAATCAAACTTTTTTCAACATTCTAAAAATATTCCAAAAATTATTACAAAATCAAAAATTGAATCTTTTTTCAAAATTCCAAAAATTATAAAAAATCAAAAATTTAAAATTTTTCAAAATTCCAAAAATATTCCAAAAATTCTTACAAAATCAAAAATTAAAACTTTTTCCAAAATTCTAAAAATATTGCAAAAATTATTACAAAATCAAAAATACATACTTTTTTCAAAATTCCAAAAATATTTCAAAAACTATAACAAATTCAAAAATTCCCATGTCCAATTTCATTTTCAATTACATTTACGTCATAAAAACAGCCACATTTTTTTCCCAAAAAATTGGCTACAAAAATCAATGAAATCATTTTTTGACACGCTTGACATTATTTTTTTGACAAACTTATAATGCCATAATTCTCTATATTAATAATATATTTTCACGTCATACAAATTATTTATTTTATTTTTTTCCAAAAAATTGGGTAAAAAAATAAATAAAAATTTTTCTTTTGACACACTTGACAACATTTTTTTGACAAACTTATGATGCCATAGTTCTCAATTATAATAATAAATTTCATTTCAAAAAAAATTTTAATTTAATTTTTTTTTTCCGAAAAATTGGGTAAAAAAATAAATAAAAATCTTTCTTTTGACACACTTGACAACACTTTTTTGACAAACTTATAATGCAATAATCTAGATTTTGGTGTCACATACCAATCCCGACCATCAAGATTTCTCGAAGTTCAATGTTCCTACTCGTAATCACTTAAAATGAACGTTTTTTAAGCAAAAAATATGCAAATTTCCTTGTTTTGACACACTTGACGATTTTTTTGACACACTTCCGGTACAGTTATCAAACACAGCGTCCTTTCAGACCTGTCTCTTGAGTATACCTATTTTTAGAAAAAAAAATTTTTGAAATCCCTCCAGTGGTTTTCCCTGCAGCGTAGGTAATGACGGCCGGCCGGACGGCCGGACGGCCGGCAGACAGACATACATTTTTTTTTTTTTTGCTTTTTTAGAATCAGTAGGTCTCAAAACGTCGAGAAATGCCAAAAAAAGTGGGGGTAAGAATTTCACTTTGAGCTCATGAATGTAATACTTAGGTCTTTCAGACCGAAGTAATACTGATTACGTGATTACGTGATTAAATCATAAACAAACGGTTTAATTTTAAGATCTAATGATTGATAAATGACTACTAAAATTCTTTGTAAAATTATTATGGCTTAAGTATTGTTATTTTTTTTGGTCTATATGATATCATAATTCGTTTTGTGTACTTTAAATTATCGAATGCCTAGAATGGAACGACCTTTGACTTCTTTGTACAGATTTTTGTAAGGAAGCTTGATTTCGTCCACTATTTAAAAGAGCGTTTCCAAAAGTTTTATTCGATTTTCAATCAATTTTTTGTTTCAATCAATAATTGGACAAAATAATCATAAAAAATTAAACGAATTAAAAACAACAATTTTAAAGAATAGACATGCATGTCAGAATTATTATACAACAATTCGTATTCCTTAAACGTAGAAAGAAAATATGGAGGGGCTGAAATCTCACAGCTCTGAGATATCAAGACTTCGGTCTGGGTTAAGGATTTTGATATAGTTTTCGTCAAAAAACTTTTATGAGGAGATGGTTTTTAGTTTTGGGCAGCGATGGATATCAAACATAACTCTTTGTTAAAGTACAAGTATTTTTTATCTCTGTTTAGAAATTTATTACAAAACTAACACGAACCTTCAATACGATGCCGGAAAATTAAAACAGATCATAAATTAACATAATTTAGTGAAAAGATGAAACACTTAGCAAACTACTCAAAAACCTCTCCATTTAGCGTTTCGAGAAAATATTACAAAATCACAAATTCATATTTCTTTCATAGTTCCAAAAATATTGTAAAAATTAAATAAAATCAAACTTTTTTCAAAATTCCAAAAATATTCCAAAAATTAGAATAAAATCAAATATTTAAACTTTTTTCAAAATTCCAATAATACTCCGAAAATTCTTAAAAATTCAAACTTTTCCAAAATTCTAAAAATATTGCTAAAATCAAAAATTGAAACTTTTTTCAAAATTCCAAAAATTATAATAAAATCAAAAATTTTAAATTTTTAGAAATTCTAAAAATATTCCAAAAATTCTTACAAAATCAAAAATTAAAATTTTTTCCAAAATTCTAAAAATATTGCAAAAATTATTGCAAAATCAAAAATACAAACTTTTTTCAAAATTCTAAAAATATTTCAAATACTATAACAAATTCAAAACGAAGTAATAGACCGAAGTTCTATTCAGACCGAAGTAATATGAAAATTTGCTGTTTTTGACACACTTAATGATTTTTTGACACACTTCCGGTACAGTTATCGAACACAGCGTACATTTGGACCTGTCCCTTGGGTATACCTATTTTTATAAAAAAAATTTTTGAAATCCCTCCTGCGGTTTTCCTTGTGTTGTAAACCTTTTAAAACTAATCTAAATTTATTGAACTTAAAGTGATATTTCAAAATTTAATTTGGTTTAAAAATTGTCTGTGATTTCACAATGTAAAAATTTAATACAAGTCAAATTGCATAGTTTCATTTTTTATTATATTTAAAAAATAAATATAATAAAAAGTGTGAACAAACTTAGTTTCTTGACTTGTGAATTTTTATATTGGGAAATCCTCTAAATTAGGTCAATTATGTTTAATTGTTTTATTAATTTTTAATTGGTTGTTTTTTTTTATTATAACGGGAAATAAACGGTTTACAACATTCCCTTCAAATAATAATTGAGTTTAAAGATTGATTAATTATATTAAAAATGAGTAGTAAATTGGCAGTGAACTGAATAAGTCAATAGTCAGGGTAACAGATTGAAAGTACACTGAAGTGGTCAGATCTACGAAAGATTATTTTTCTGTTTAAGTGTGTTTAACCTTTAATTAAGATTTTAATTTATAAAGATAAAAGTTTGAGTGAACGAGAATAAAAATAAAGGTGTAAAATATTGAATTAAAAAAAAGGAACTGTTGAGTTTATTTTTAAAGGTGTTTTATAATTTCTTTTCCCTGAGAGGGTTATACGAGGAGTTAACAAGAATTATTATTGTGTTAACTATTGAAACTAAAAGGAATTGAAAAGATTAAAATAACAGTGTTGGTGTTGCAAATATAAATCTTAGACAAAAGGGTCATAACAGTTGTTATATATTTATATCCTAGTATAAAAAAGGATATAACACTTGCAGCGTATATTTAAAAAAATTCTACTTGAAGCCGTATTTTTCATTTATCAAAGGCTATCTATAAACTAAAAATAAACCAAATTAAAAAGGGTCGAGTCAAAATGTCGCAAAATTTTGCTGAACTTGACTGAATTTGCTTTTCAAAAAGTTCATTTAATAATAAAATATTTGATATTTAACATAAAAAAAAATCTGAATCTAAAAATCGTCATTTTTATAATTTTCCTTCAGAACAAAAAAAACTGATTCCCGACAGTCATATGCACAACGAATTTTATCTCTAAAACAAAAAATATAGCTAGTCCTAAACTGTCACAAGTGGTTAGATATAAAATAAGCTTCAATTTAGTTAAAAAAAAAAAAAAAAAGGCTATGCCATCTTTTTTTCAATTACACCATTTTTTTCTTATGTTACACCGTTAAAAATTATTTCAAAAAATTAACAGTACATTTTTAAAAACTTTGTTCTAATACCTATTCAACGACATATCATTTATGAAAATCGATTGAGTAGTTTTTCTACAATCGCTCGTCAAAATGCACTCACATCACAAAATAACAAAAATTGAGGGGCACCCTGTGAAGAGCCCTGGTCGAAAAAAAAATTCTAAGAGAACTTGTATTTTTTATTTATCAAAGACTATCTATAAACAAAAAATAATCAAAATTAAAAGGGGTCAAGTCAAAACGTTGTTGAATGTTCGTGAAATTGCTCAATAGTATATTATTTTATACGGAGGAGAAGTATGACTTTTCATGGCGCGTCTAATTTTACCTGGTAATAGAAGGCAAGCCATGAAAAGTCACTTCTTTTCCAAATAAAATATTTTATTTTTTCTTCAAACGCTTTCAAATGTGCCATGTTTTTTGTGGTTTTGATACTCAGTTCTGGGTTTAATTTATACATACAATAAATATTAATTAAGAAGACGTGATTAATAAATGTGAGTATCCTCGATTGTTAACAAAAAAATAAATATTTAAGAAGGCGTGATTTATAATAATATGAGTAGTTTCGATTGTTTACGAAAAAAACCTTTTGACAGATATAAATTGTTCATCGTTGCTGTTAGTTGTGACCGGCCAGTTTTTGAAATGTAATCGAGTTTCTCGGCAGAAATTGAGGCTGCGGCTAATGAAGCTGTCTTCTCTCTTGGATCCACAAAATCTGGCGAGAAAATGAGAACGCAAGTAAAATATAAAATGAAGTTATAACATCTAGTGCCATCAAGACAAATGTCATTGAAAGATCAGCATCTCATTTGATTTCAGAAAATTTAGCTTCGTCTGCACAGACTTCTACGGTACTGCATGGTTTCAATTTTCAAAATACAACATTAAAAAATTGCCCGTTTAATATTAGTTTAACAAATAAAAATGACGTTTAAATTTATATTTTGTGTGTTATTATTTTAGCGGTATCATAGCAACACTTTTCTCTGCATGTAGGGAAAAGGAAAAGTAAAACTGTTGCCGGCGGAGAAGTTGCCTTTCTCCGTAGCCAGGTCAGTCAAATTATGACCTAATTATTTGACGTTTGAAGAAAAAAGCAATTTTCTGTTAGTGTACTAAATTACATGGGTTTCATTTTAAATTTGGTCCTTTGAGCCGGATTAGGTCTTCAATATAAATCTATAAAAAATTTGTGATTGTTTTGTTCAAAAGTTTTCGAGTATTAAACCAGATTTTTTTGTGTCATAGATATGTTAAAAATAAAATTGTGGAAATGGAAAATGGAACGGAAGGTACAACAATTTTTTTTAATAATTCATGTAACCAAATCACCTGTGTAGGTGCAACAATTTATATATTAATGCTTGATGCTGCAAACCATTTATTTAGTTGCAACAAATTTAATCTTACTAATTTATGCTACAAATATGCTGTTTAGGTGCAACGATCTATAAATCGATCATTTATAAATCATAAACTTAGATTTTATTCAATATGGTTAGCTAATATTCCAGAAGTATTGCGATTAGGATCAATTACAAATAATGGGGTCAGAAAAACATTTTTTTGGTGTAATAATTATATTTGATGTAGAGGTGGTGTATTGGTTTCTCTGGATTTTTGGATCATCAGAGTCCTTATTCTTTAATGATTTGAATTCGTCTTCTTTTGTAACTTTTGCGTACAAAACAACATTTGTAATGGGCTGAGGGAACATCTTCGATCAACATTTGTAATGGGCTGAGGAGACATATTTGCTCTCATAGACTGAGTCTAGTTGGAATTTTAATTTCAAGGCATGCGACTCCTCGAATTTTCCTGATTATGATCCAATTATCACCAAGGCACTGGTGTTCATTACAAAGACAATAAGTATATAAAATTACTTAAAACTCGTTTCTAGTTATTTTTAAGTTAAGTTGAATTAGCATTGAATGCAAAAGTAATAGTTTTTGAAAAATATTAATAATCGAAAAATTAAACCTTTAAAAATAAAAAAGATTATTTTATAGTTTTGCTCAAGTCAAATCGCACATGAGTTTGATATTTAAATATTATGAGCGCAATAATCCAAATAATAACTAATTTAACTTTGGCTCAGTAAATGTAGGATAAACACTGGTTACGTATGCGGCTATCACACTTCACTGGAGATCAAAAATCCTCTTTATACCTCTTTATAACCAGATAACTCGTTATAACTCTTTATAACCAGAATCAAAATAATACTAGGATCATAATAATAAAATTGTTAGCACTTCCAGCTAGTAAGATTCATTCAATCATAACATTCATGCTTTCGTATTTAAAGTAGTAACCAAACCATTAAATGTTACGATCGACAAAATCGATGTAAACTAATTCTCATAATAAAACTATTAAAAGTACTTAAAAGATTTACTTTTATTTTTTTTAAATGTTTAAATATAAAACCAAACAAGAAACATGGTAAATATCAAATTGACCAAAATCCTGTGCAAGTATTATGAAGGATCAAAGGATAAAATAAAAGTTTTATTAAGTTAAGTCTATTTGAATTTTACTGTTGAAATATATTCTTTAGAAAACAACCAAAAATGGATTTAAAGGGTTGTTCTACTAAATGGGTTTCAACTGTTGTGTTAATTTTGTTAAACGTAATTAATTCTATAGATTAATTGTTAATGCTTGAATTCTTGATGTAACTATTTGTGACAAGTTGGTATGAAAAATGTAAGTTTGGTAATTTAAAGTTCTGATATCTTGATAATATCGATAAAAACAAATTTTCGGTTTTTGTTTAAGTTTTGTTTAAGTAATAGCACTTTGCTATTTTTACCGTTAAATCACTTTGACACCCGATTCTTTTCAAGTCGTTTTGTTTCTTACTCTAGTTTTGGGAACATACATTTTCATGTTCTAATTTTATGTTCATGTTCTATGTTGTCATTTCTCATATTGGAGTGAATTTTTTTGTTTACCTTTCTTTCCACCATCAGAATAGTACCTCCCATATTGAGTCGAATTACCAGTACTAGTGTTCAGTTGTTTTTGTATAATCATAATATTTCTTCGTTAAAATCTTCGAATTTCTATCAAGATTTTATATTTCTACAATTTTTACAAAATTCCTTAATTTGTCGACATTTATTAGCATTAAAACGCGAAATATGGCAACAAGATGTTCAGTGAATCTGTAACGACAGCCTAATTATTAATATTCATATTCAGATTATTCATATTTAAATAAATTCGCTATGATTTGCTATTTTATTTCGGTTGCTGCTTTTAAATTGCTTTTTTTGCGTCACACAATATCAATTAATAATGATAAACATTTTGTTTTGTAAAACGCGCAGATAATTATGGAAGTGTGAGATATCAAATAACACTCAATACATCAATAGTCAAGGTGATATCTTAGAGGTGCTGGTGGATGAACTCTATTCAGTCAACGGTAGTACCCTCAATCTTTGTTATGGAATATTCCTTGATGCTGAAACGCAATTGCTTGTTCGAAGTTGTTATTATTATTAAAGTTGTTATTAAACCCCTGTTTCTCGCCGTATTAAGCTATAATACTCAGACGGTTAAGAAACATTTAAGAAATTCTGCGAACTGAACCATTGTCAAAAGATTTAAGAATTTTTATGTCAAAATGAATTAGAATGACGGCTTCTTAAAAATCTCGCTTCAATTTAAAGCATATATGCTCCTAAAATAGACGCATATTTTTGTCAACCCTTGAAAAGATTTAGCTCTCTTGAACAGAAAGCCTGGAGCTGATTCAGTTCTTTTGAACAGAAAATTGTGGAATGCAAATCTATGCAAGCACTATGTAATGTTAACGAGAGAGTATGAAGAAACTTGGCACATGGAACTGATTCCAATTGATTAGCTGCGTAAATCAAATCTTCGTGTTGATTTTAAAAAGTGTTTGAGACAACCACCTGATTTGTATTTGCGTCATTACCATCTACTCACCATATTCAATATTTCAAAAAATAGTTCTTCAAGCAATAGTCGACACGTCGACACATCTACAAACTACAAAGAGACTGAAAATGGTGCAGGAGCTGCGGTTTACTTCAGTAATGAAGATTTAGGGCCGCAATTTCCACTTGGCGAATACTGCACAGTCTTTCGGGCTTAGGTATTCGCCATAAATGCAGCATCGAGGTGACCGGTGGAGCTTAAGTGGTCTGGCAAGATCATTAATATTTTTACTGATAGCCAGGCTGCTCTAAAAGCTCTAGAAAATTATAATATTATATCAAAAATAATGCAAGAATGTTCTATGTCCTTGAATTATCTCGGACTCAAGAACAGCATATCATTGATATGGACACCAAGGCATGGTGAGTATCTCGGTAAGGAAAAAGCTAATGATTTAGCTTCACAGGGAGGGTCATAGAACCTGAACCAGCAATTGGTATATCGAAAGGTAGGATAAGATCGCTAGTCGAACAAGTTCTCTTTCAGTCCAGCAACTCTCAATGGAGACTCTCACAGAAGCTGCAAGGTCTCCAATATGTTCACTTCAAAGTTGAGCCAGCAAACGACCAAATTCCTGTTAAATCTGACTCGGTCAGACTGCAGGCTAATGGTGGGACTACTACTAACAGGTCACCATCATGTGAACAAACATATGGCACGGCTTCGGGTAGAAAATGATCCAACATGCCGCTTTTGTCTTGAAGAGGATGAAACAGTCCCTTCCCTCACATTGTGGGAGACCGTTTTGCTCTCTCAGGGCTCCGAAGCGTCATGTTAGGATCAAACTATTTAAAGATAGAAGATTTCTGTAAAGCATACCATTCAAGGCTGTTGGCTTTTTTTCAAAAAGATTTTCAGCTCTTGAATATGAGGATGGCATAAAGGACTTAGCAGTCTACATGTCAGGTTATGACTACATGGTCGCCTCGCAAAAAAAAAAATTGTCGACAAATTTGGCAAAAAGTAACAAACATTGGTGACAATTTCGAAACAAACAACGAAGTGTAGACTGTAGTTCAATGGAACCCTATATCAAGTAAACAAGGTTGACAGAAAAAAAAGGAATGTTTTGACCTTTGAGCTTTTGAAAAACAGCAAATTTCAATTCTTTGATTTATAAGGAATTCGATACTGCGAGAATCTTCATAACTAAAGTTGTGTATTATTTAGATCATCATCCAAGATCGTACTTCCCTTTGCATGACGGGTCTTCACTTGTCTCTTTTATTATACGTCAAAATGTTGCAATACCTAAAGACGTAAGAATCTTGTAAAGCAAATGCCAAACAGATGTTACCTATGAAACAACCTATGGTTTATATTCAATGGTTCTGCACCATGGCGAGACATTGGTGCCATAAAACCAATGCAACTCAAGCGTCTGTTCTCTATTTTAGGGGCGGTTTCAGATGGGCGTCTGTCTTGGATCAAGCGGGTTCGCTATATAAACGTGCGAAAAGGTTGTTTCTGGTGACCTTATGATGCAAAACGAACCCATTACGAAAATTTGGGTTGAGCGAAGGGCTAACACCCCATTTCCGTAAAAAATAATTATTTGTCATGAATTCTGTACACTGGCCTTGGATTATCTCGGACTCATTTCAAAAACGACCTCGGAAACTGTACCCGGACAACAATTTAAAAATGGGACTCCCGCACTCGCGTCTTTAGTCAGTGATATTTTGATTAAGTCCGATTAAGATCGCCCCTATGATAGAATCAAATAGGCTCTTCTAGCCCTCCTACGCACCGCTATCGTGGTGGTGGATTCGGATTTAGCGACAACGTCCGAGATAGAAGATAAATTCCTCGCTTCTCTAAAGGGATCTCAAATTCATGTGGTTACTAACCCTTCCGTTTCTTCTTCTTCGTCCATCATTGCTGCTTAATGCCATTCAACAACAAAATCTGATGAGAGCTTGCCAACATTATCGAAGTAGATCCAAGGATCGAAATGATTTTCGCAATCGAAATTTTCATCGATCTAACCGCTCTGCCATACGACCACGCTCCAGGTCGCGTATGCAAATGTTTGATGGTATTTGCGGCTACTATCAGCATTACTTCAAGAGAGATGAAAAAATGCGACCCTGAGGGTAAATATTTTTCCAAGCACTCTAATTCCTCTGCCTCAATATCATCAAAAAACGACTAGACTCTACACATGTGATTGCGCGTGAAGACAATCACGCCCAACACCGTCTACTGATCCTCGATATTTCTTCTCGAAAAAACTTTTTCGTTTATACAGTCTTTCGAAGTGCCAGCATTCCGCAACTGTTGAGAAAAAACTCTCAAAGAAATCAGACTTCTTCAGAAATCAGACTTCTACACAGCTAACGCAACTAAAGTTATTACTTATGGTACGCAGTCTCTAAACTTAAACATTGGTCTCAGACGAGCGTTCTGTCACACTTTTGTTATAGCCGATGTTACCTTTTCCATTCTTGGAGCTGATCTCCTAAATAAATACAGTCTTTTAGTGGACATTAAAAACCGACGTCTTGTCGATCCACTAGCCTCACTGTTCACTTTGGCTAAAATCTCCATTTCCCAAACACCATCTCTTACTCATAGATTTCCTTCCATTTTAAAGGCACTAGAAGAGTGTTGTGACGAACACAGCTTTAACTAATTATTGTAAAAAATGGCATTAGTATTGAAGTTCACACGTTTTATTATTCAATGACATTCTCCATTATTATTATATTCAACTAACATACCTGTTTTCTTTGGGGTTACAAAAGATCTCTAAATATTTTTAATTCTCTTATAAAAAATAGTTGTGTAAAGTAAAAACTCGAAATTGTGATTAATTGTTATTTTGAAATTTTCATAAAAGTTAAAAATAAAAAAAAATGGCGTGGTTAAGCAATAATCAATCTGAAGTAAGTTACATTAATTTTTGGAAACTTTTCTCTTTTTGCACCAGGCGTTGAACTACGTTTTGTTAGGACGAATTACATTGATTGGAAGAGAAAAAATGTACGACGCAAGCAAGTGCATGCGTAATTTTTCGACTGTTTATTTTTTGTTGGAACTGGAAATTATCGCCACACATCCATTAATAGAACAATATTAATGAAAACGTGTTACATAACTTGAGTCTCTAGGACATCAAACTAATTAGTGTTTTTGAGAGTCGGAACAAATTGTTAGGCCAAACTGCTGTTTAATTTAAACAACAGTAACTAGAAGTATTGAAAACTGATAAAGGTTCTGAAAAAACAACACAATTCAACACGATTTTTCTTCCTGTTTTTGTTGTTGTTGTGACTACATCCCGTTTTACACCACACTGCCATAGATATGATAATCGCAGTAGTTTTGAATATGTGTAGAAAACTATATGCGGCCGTGGCACGAGCTTTGATATTTGCTTGTACCGAAGAAAAAGAAGAAAAATTTAGAGGTACCCTAAACAATCCCTCCTTCAACGAGATTTTTTTTATGCAATCAGATTTGAAAAGTTACTAAGATCATAATTTTGAGTTCATAATATAACGGTCATATTTTTGTCTGCCATTAATTGTTTCCAGCAACTATCCAAATATTATCCCAAATGACTCATCACCCTCAAATATTACACATCGATTGAAAAAATTTGTTTTATTTCAATTAACTTTTAAACGAATTTCAGCTTATCTATACCAAAACAAAAGTGTTCATAAATTCAATTCATATAATATTTTAAAACGTTCAGATTTTATATGTCATTTCCTATTAACTCTTTAAAAATATAAAACAATATAAGAAAAATGAATATAAGATACTCACAATGAATACTAAGTGAAATTCTTTTCGATACTGATGGTGGTACGCCGTTTGACGCAATGCAGAAATATGATCCCATTTCACTTCGTGATATTTTTGTTAACTTTAATACTTCACCACGATATGAAGCCACTATAGTTGATTTCATAGTTGAATGATTTTTTGGTTTTGAAACGGAAAGAAAATTGTGAAATATTTTATTGGTTAGAACATAATTTAAATTTAAAATTTTATGATTATAACTAACTACGTATCTTCTATCTGATATGTTGATAAGCTTCACAGAAAATGTACAAGTAATATATTTTCAAAATTCAGTTTACTAATTTTCTTATAATTTTTTTTTGATTAAAAATAGAGTAGAAAGGTTCATTAAAATCTAATTTGATGTGTGAGTTTAATGTAGTTAGTTTTTTCTTTATTTTTCAGTTTGTTTACAATAAAAGTGTGTCAATAAATTTTTATTTATACTAAACTTTATATTAGGTTGTACACTTTCCATGAAGTTTGCCAATTAATAAAAAATTACCAAACATAAGTGTTAAAGACAACAACACAAAAACTATGTTTTAAATTGCTAACATAAAAAACCGTGTTGTTTCCATATTAAACAATTTTATTTTAGATCCACTTAAATTTCTTGTAATTCAATTCAATCTTACCAAGTTGTTTCGTTCCAAGGCTGTCTTTTAATACGATTTCCGCTCCATCTTCACGTCGCCACGTTACAACAGGCTCTGGATATCCCCGTGCTCTATAATAAAATAAAACAAAAAAATATAAAATATCTTTTCCTAATTCAAAGGAACGCATTTGAATAAAACGATTGTGAAAGGTATTTTGAGACGATTTTTGCGGTCCCAACTGAGAATTTTTTTTTCCATTTGACTATAAGTAGAAAATATGCATACAACAAAACCTATTTTATTTAGACAAGAACCTGCGATTTCAAAACCAAAATGTTCAATTTGTATAAAAGTATAAAAGATTCTGGTACCCATTTTGGTCTATTTTTTTAGACAACAGTCTACAGTATGAAGATGTTTTGATGAAACATTGCTAAAACGTAAGATAAAGGGAAAAAGTTGGTGTAATGAGGGTAAAGTAGTGCCGGTATCCACACAACTTTTTCACTTTGTTCGCTGGAAGAGATGGATAAAATATCTGTTCGGGAACAAGTTTTACATGCCCACTAAAAATCTTCCAGCCGAATGATACTGCACACTCCACTTCCATTAGATTGCATTAAATATTGGAGTTGGAGTTTTGGAGTAGAGATCCAAGACTAGAATAAATATATTAAACAAAGAAATTAAGTATATTCACTAGGCCACTAACCGCGGCTAATCTGACCGATGTTCTACTTCTAACGCATTACGTCGAAGCTTACATAAGCTCATACAGTTTTAAAATAAAACAAATTAGCTAGTTTAAATTGGTGTTGAATGATTTTTTAAAGCAGGAAAATTTTTGCATATGGTAATTTTGTAAAGTTTAGTTAATCCGACTGTAACGATCGGCCCTGTTTTGATTCAAACATCTAATACTATCTAGCATCCATTCACTTTTCTTTTTAAAATCTTACTTTATATCAAAATAAAAAATCAAAGGTAAAAACATCCAAAGAAACTCCGTAAATCAATTTATTATTTATTTTTCATCAGCCTCAGTAATAAAAATTGGGTCATACATATATCACGAGAGAATATGAAACTTTCATCAAAGTAATCAATATAAATAAATTTGTGATTGTTTCGAATTTATTAAATTTGAAATTGTAGACTTTAATTTTCGTGCTGGTATGTGTGTTGAATTTAAAAATGATATGATTAAAAAATAACGCTAAAGCTAGAAACACAACACGGGCGAAATCGTCCGACGACGACGTTAGTAACATTAGAATATACAGGATACATACATTTCAAACACAACTACAGCGATAAACGAAAAAGTTTTTTTCGTCGGAGCAATTTTAGATTCTATTTCTAATTTATCGTCGGCGATGATTATTGCCAGATATCAATTTTATTTTTATTTGGCTGCAAGGGTAATTTTTAATGTTATTGTGACAGTGCCGCCAACTGCAAAATATGATCTTATAATGTTTTGCGCGTTTCTGAGGTTGTAATCCTTTTATTTTGAATTGTCAACTTAATTTTGAGTTTATGTTCAAAGTTCGGTTTTATTAATTTATATATTTTCATAATTTGTATTTCGCATTTTATTTTTAAAATTAGTTATTAGTAGAAAAATTATCATTATTTATTTATTAGTAAAAATTAATTATTTTTAAAATTGAAATTTGTGAAATTCATTTTGACAAAGAAAAAAGTATTTTAGTTAATGCAATTTTATTTTTGACAGCTTTTAACGCTGACGCCTTTGTTGTGGTTACAACAGCGAAATTGTAGACGTTTTTTTTTTAACGTCCGACGTTATCGTGCAGCCGTTTAGTGCAGCCGTGTTGGTTTGATATATTAAAGTTTCTTTTGTTAATAAGCTATAACGAAGCCATTCCAATTAAATTGAAGCTTGTTCAGTCCAAAAATTAGTTTTGGGAAATTTGTTTTATAAATAACTGAATTTCAGCCAGTATACAAGCATCTTCTACATGATCATTTTTATCATTCCGTTCAATACCCGAAACAACAGATTATGTATTTCCATACAATATCAGACATACTGGTTTGAAATTTTGGTTGAAAAGAATAAAATTTGCTTATTTCCCAAATGTTGTACACTCGACCTGAATTGCATGAATTTACTTTTGACTGATAACTTTTTTAATAAAATGTGTTGTGTAATAGGACTTACAATATGAGCCACAGCAACACATAGAACCCTCTTAAGACATACGTCCATTAAGTCTTAAAAAGTTCTAGGTTCTGCGTCCCAATCAATATTAATTGAAACTTAGAGATCTATTGATTGCTTGTTGAAAATCAAATTTTACAGTCGATCAAATTACCCGGGTAGTTAATCGAGATACCCGAGTAGTCGAGTATGTTGAAAAAGCCAAAATACCCGGGTACCCGGGTACTCGATAATTGACATTGTATACCCTAGAAACGAACCGCCTTAGACACCACAACAACAATATTTCAAGCCAAAATGTTTGCCATTATCAGTTGCGCTTTGCTATGTGCTGAAAGACAATACCAAAATATTGAAATATATATTATATCTGACAGCCAAGCAGCACTCTTGGAACTAAAAGCAACGCGCTTTGATTCAAAACTAGTATGGTATGGGACCGGAACCATGCTTTGGAATGGCCAAGAGTTCGCTCAAAAGCACAATCCAAACATAGAAACAGGAACAAAATGCTAAATTATTGAGAACAAGAGAGAGACTAGTACACTTCAAGAAGTTTCTAGGTAATATTTCACCCTTAAAAACAATCGAATTAAAAGGAGAGTCTCTAGGAATTTTAACGTGGTGCGTTACTGGACATGGTCCTTTAAACCACCATCTTAACAAAATGGGCCTTGTTGTTTCCGACAGTTGTAGATTCTGCTACTCGGACGTGGAAACGATGGAACACGTCATCTACAGTTGACCCTAACCTTTCTCTTGGCACAGATACAATCAACTTGGTCGTAAAAGACTAATACAATTGAGATAATTAATTTTATTAAAATTCTCAACTTGGATTACAGAATACAACCAGTAACGGCACAGACGACTAATAACACAATCAGGGTAAGCACAATAGACCTTCAGGTCGCAGTGCTATTTGAAATGTAAGTCTCAAGCCCCTCCAATAAAAAAAATTAAAAAAATATTCATAAAAGAAGCCTGCTTTTGGTGAATGGTGGAGAAGCTCAATAAAACTCAATTTTAAAAAGACTAATGATAAATAAACATATTAAATTATAAATCTAAATGTAATTACAATTCTGGAAATAATAAAACATAGAATAATGCTTTACTGTGATGATAGAAAAAAAAAATTAAAACGAACGAAGGAATTAACGATTACTGTGTTGATGATAAAGAAAAATCTGAAAGAAGTTAAAATAATTTCAAGGCAATTCATTGTGTTATCAGTAAAATAAATCCAGCATCAAAGAAAATAAACAAACACGGAGAACGTAAGTTTTATCTTTGTTCAAATATGTTTTTTATGCCCTGTTTTTTAAACTTAAATTTTAAATTTAATTTAAATTGTGAGAGAAAAGGCATTTCATTTATTGTTAATAAAAATTCAATATGACACAATTGGCGCCGAAACATAAACGATTGTTCGACATATAATGAATTGCAAACAAATTTACATTGTCAATTATTGTCTCAGTTCGATGGAAGCTGATCTATTTGTGTGGTTAAACTCCATAAGAAACATGTAATTGTATTGAAAGGGTAGTTAAAACTGGAACATATCTATCTATACATATTTATCCTTTTTACAGTCTTTCAGTCTACCAGCATGCTATCCGTCACAGCCGACGAAAACTAGATAAAGACTGAAGCAATTTCAAAAAATTTTCAAAAATTTGTTTCATGAATGGTAAGAACTGCAGGGCGATGGGTTCGATAACTTTACCGAAAGTGTGTTAAAGATCATAAAGTATGTCAAAAGATTGATATTCATACATTTTGTAACCCATATTTTGAGAAACATTCCCAGCAACGCGTTGATGTTCATGTGGGTTTAGTATTGTTTTTCTAAACAGAAATAAAATACTTGTACTTTTGTAAAGAGTTTTATGTTTAATATACAGCTCTGCCGAAACTTAGAATAACCTCGTCATAACAGCTTTTAGCCGAAAACAATGGAAAAATACTTAACACAAACCGAAATCTTGATATCTCAGAAGCTTGAGATTTCAGTCTTGATATCTCAGAAGCTTGATAATCGAGCTCCTGGTCTCACATACAGATGCCGACCATCAAGATTCTTCACATTCAAAGCTATAAGTACTCATTATCACTTAACTTTTTCTACACACTTTCAATACAGCTATCGAACCCGTCGTTCATCATCATTTCGGTTCTTATCATTCACAAAACCTATTGAGAGAAATTTTTTTTAAATCGCCTCAGTAGTTTTCGTTGGTTCAGTTTGACGGCCGACAGGTAAACGGATTTTTTTTGTGTTCTTTTTAATCATTATGATCTAAAACGTATTTAACCATCAGCGTCATTCGGTACTGCCTTGTGGAGGTGCTAAAACAAAGAACGCTACATCTGGCGCCCATTTAGTTTCAAATCTTTTCGCCAGGGCCAGTCAACTGGAACGAGCAACTAGCTACTGGATGCGTAAAATATGTTTCCAACTGCTAATTTTTTTCTTTTCCAGTGTTAATTGGAAATTGGAGTTCGAAGTGACTTAAGCTGTCTCGTTAAAAAGTTTCGATTTCCGATGATTTGTAAAAACTTCATTTTCAATATCAACCAAATATAAAAGAAGTGATATCCTTTTAACCACTACATTCCATTTACGGTCATTCAAATAAAAAAAATCAATAAATAGTTCAGTGAGTCGAACTGCAAAATTATACTCATAGTTTTTATTCACATTTTGATTTATTTGTTCAATATTGACGTAAAAAATTTAATCAAAATCAGGTTTAATATATTTTTGAATTATATTAGATTTATTTGCATAATTTTGATTTATTTTTAAAAAATATTAAAAACTAAAATTATGCGATTCATACGTTTTTGTAAATTGTTTATTGGTTTATGAACTGTTTGATTTAATGGACATTGAACCTAATAACAAATACAAATATTTAAAATAATTTTAATTGTTGTTATTTTATTATCAATATGAAGAATTTTATGTTACAAGTTATTGCAAGTTATAAATGTATATATGTTGATTAATTAGCATAGAGAGATACATATGTATTTGTTTATCGGTATAAATATTACTTTGTCGTATCATGAGACAATTTGATGGTGTTCACCGTCTTCCATTGAGTATCCGTTATTGTGGTACTTCTTTAAAAGGATTTCATTGTTAATACCATATTCTCTTCGTTTGTCTAGATAAATTTGCAACTTATGGCGTATAGGAAGGAGTTATAATATAATTCATAAAAAAATTGAACTAAATTATCTGAACTATTAGTTTTCAAACAAAAAAAATCGTTAAACAAACATCATTTTTCAAAATCTAAGTTGTCCTTTACATTCTCTTATGAATCTGCCAAACTGTCAAACAGACTTTTCACTTTATGATATATATTATTAGCTTAACTTAACGGAACAAATGAAAATATTTAAAAAAAATCTATAGTTTATCTCATACTTTTCTTCTCTCGGTAGGTATATATTTTTCAATTTTCCACAAGTTTTTTTTTATTTTTCTTGTTTTGTATAAAAAAAGAAAACTAAAAGTTTTGTTATTTTTTACAAAAATAAAATAAAAAAAATATATGTGAAAGAATAAGAAAATTTATGATTAATAGTAATTTCGTGTGCTGAAAGAAGTTTTTCATTTTTAGCTAACGGAAAGCTTAGATATAGGATGATGATGGTTACAATAAATATAGTTTGTTTTTTTATATTTATAATACTTTTCTGTCTTCCATTATCAACATAAAATGAAAAGTATAAACATCGTGAAATGTTGATGATAAATTCTCTCATTTTACGATCAGTTCTGTCGCATAAGTTTTTCTTATTTTCTATTTGTAAATACTGTACTTTAGTGTTCTGAATGATTGAATCGTAAATTCCTTTAAAAAGAGTTTAGGAGGTCTCTAAACTTTTGTGTTAAAATCCAACAATTTCAATATTTCTTCTTAAACATACTGTTACAAACCCCACTTCCGTCACCAAACAGTTTTGTATTTTGTTATCGATCTCTGTCTATTTCTTAATTAAGACTTGAAGATCCTCAATCTACTTCTAATTCACTCGTTAAATTGTAAGTGAAAACTGCAAGTTTTGTTTAGCATACAACGATAATTAACAGTTAGCAGTTGTATGGTGAATTACTCCCACCTTGGTCGATGTGCCTCAAACTCTGTTCATTATATTCTCACACTAATTGCAACTTTTTCATAAGGTCTATCATAATCGTTTCATTATTATAGGCATTATTATAAGTGTGGATTAAGACACTGAAAAAAAGAAAACAAATTTTTTTTACCCGAAGTGGAAAACCGGAACTTACGTATTGATTTTTTTCAGATTTCAAAAAACAAAACAAGGTGCAAAGGTGTGTAATATTTTTTTTTGTTCGAAAGATGGAATTTTCAATTGTGGTGAAGAAAAAATAATCAAATATCCAATATATGGTAACGAACTAGAACGGTGTGAACCCGTGAAACGAAACTATCCAATGCAAATGAAATAAATTAATGTAACACAAAATAATTAAATAACTAATTATAACAAAACATCACAATTGACCTGCGGATCTGAAAATCAGTGTCATAGGATATATATTGGGTTAAAACGCCTGTGTACCAATGTTGGGGTTAATAGGTCAAGTAGTTTCTAAGATATTTTCTCCACATACAGACAGACCCACACACATACCTTTTTCACCCAACGGTGATTTGAAACTTACGACACACACTCAGCAGCATCCCTGATTCGAATCGATTTATGATATACACGACATAAAACGACGTACAAATCATATGCATATATTCGATTTTTTTTGTGAGCAATTGACCCAGCTAATCCTAAGAAATATCTAACGATGGTGCAAGACTCATCTAGGAGGTGATGATGAAATTTTAACTTGGAAGTACTATCGCCTCAGTTCTGCCAACAGAGGCGAACATGGCATTGAAGGATTACGGTTCAATGATGCTTCTTACTTAACACAATAAATTAAAACGATAATGGTTGTTGACGATAAAAAGTTTTTTTTTTGAGAATCACGAAATCACAGAACGAATCCGTTTAAAAAACTTCCCTTGCTTCGTCCCTTGTTCGAAAATAACATCATATTTCTTTACAAACAATTTGCTATAAGCTCTGTACACTTAAAGTAACACAAATTTATTAAAAGAACGACCTCAGAAACTATGAGATTTAAAGATGATAAATAGCGGTGAAACATCGGAAAGCTTTTTATTATTGCGGTAATCAAAACCGAGGAAAATTTGGGGTTTGCATTCTTATACAAATACATTGTCGCCTGAATACTCATGTCATCAGCTAACCCTCCGTTTTCGTAAAAAACAATTTGTTAAATTTAAAGATGAGGAGGAGGAAGATGATGAGGAGGTGTTACCGAGGTAGTTTTTTTATTCAAGACCTCTTCAGGATAATTCAACAAATCATTTGGATCCTCCGAGAAATCAGCCGAATGTTGCCTGGCAAGTCATTGGCTTACAGATGTGCCGATTCAGTGACTTTGGAGGATCCAATCGATTTATTGAACTAGTATCTACAAGCATCTGCAAACCATTGACTCACCAGGCATCATTTCAATAGTTCATACGATTCATACTATTGTTTTGTATCAAATATATTAAATGTTTTTAACGTACTATTTTAAATAACTTTTATGAGTTAGAATCCTAACCGAAACACGAAAAAGACAAAAACAAAGTTTTTTTCTGATTTATTTCCAACAATATCTTTGAATTGAAAAAAATTAAATTATTTCCCTAGTTACTTAAGTCATAGACAAATAATAATAATAATTATTTGTCTATGCTTAAGTTTAATTGCTTACAAAAATCCCGAATAATTAAAATGCCCCAAAATGTTGTCCAATACGCAAGCGTATATTTAACAATCATTGACCAAGTGTCATTCGTTGCGCGATTTCGCATTGATTGGAAGCAATCAATAATGACTATACATTCGTGACTTAGAATGTTGGCTAATATAGAAATATTACACATTCTATGAATTCACACTATCGTGCTGTCTAGAAATTTAAAATCACAAAAACTAATGTTAAAACATTTCCGATAAATAGGAGTCTAATGACAGTTCAGAATTCAACTTAAGTAAATAGAGTGACGATGAAGTTTCAACTTCAAAATATCACCGATTTAGTGGCGAAGTACATTTGAACTCATTCTGGCACTGATGAGGTTATGAGTTCGAATCCCAACCGAAACACGAAAAAGAGAAAAACAAATTTTTTTCTGATTTATTTCCAACAATACCTTTGAATTGAAAAAAATCAAATTATTTCCTTAACTACTTGAGTTTAGTTGCTCATAAAAATCCCGAATAACTTTTATGTTATTTGAAAAATAAAAGAATAAGAGATAAAACGAAGAGGATTGAACCCTAGACTTTCTAACAGAAGTCTACGACGATAGCCATAACACAATTATGAGCTGACGATTTATTTTAGATTTGGTAAGTATTTAATTCTTTAATTCTCTTTTTTTACTTAGAAGTATAATTTATTAGACCACTCAACCAACGTCGAACCTTCTTTAGTGTTTTTAAAATGTTCATATATTGTAATAATATATTACATATGGCAATAGCTCATGATAAGATGTGGGAAATATAACTAAAATAAAAGATTTAAATTTTTAAATAAAAGGTTTAAAAAATATTCTTTCTCGATAGTGGTTCCACTAAAGCAATTTAACTGAATAACGGCTAAATAAATATCGGAAGATAACAAAAATAGAATAACACGCATCATAAAATTGAGTAATTTTATCTAATATGAAATCGAAATAAAAACTACGCAGTCTTTGATAGTGTAGGTAAATAAATAACTTAAAAAGAATAGATCACTCACCTATTTGCATAGTATTAAAGATCGTGTTATTATGCTTTCGAAATTCGGTTCGCTATCTAAGAGAGCCGCCATCTTTTTTGGTTTATTAATTACTACTCTAATGCTCGGTTGCCTGACTAGCATTATGTAAGCGCTCATATCTGTACTGGATAAGGCATTCCTACCATGGACAGGAATAAGATCAGGCATAGGAACGGCCAAGAACTCAGTAATGTTACGCCTCCTACTATCTAGACTGGCAGCCCACTAGAGCCAAACCAGGAACGGATCATTAAAAATAGAGAATTAACTTCTACATATACATTACAAAATGTTCATTTTTTGTAAATTGTTTATAAAAATATTCTAACTTCATACATACCTTGACGGCATAATGAAAGGGACATAATCGGAAAACCCATTTGGGTGTTGGAAAATCTAGAAGACTTTTCAATATTGAATGACCGAAAGACCAGTAAAAGGAAATGAAGACTACATAGTAAATACCAGCATAGGATACGACGTAAAATACTATATAATGAAACATCTAGGAGAAGGGAAAACATTTCATCAAGAGTCGGTTTTCTTTATATCGACAGCCATTAATATGATTGCAACATATACCATAGAGATACAGAGGTTAAGAAGTGGCACTTTAGTAATACTAACAAATAAAGAACAAGAAGGGCGTGTACTACTATAAAATCGAAGAAGTTGGGTTGTATAATACCAATAGAAGTACAAAAACATGAGTACTTAAATACCTCTAAGGGTGTAATTTTTTGCTCTGACTTGAAGTTCCTTTCGGAAGAAGATATACTAGAAGAACTTAAACACCAAAGGGTGATAAAGGTGCAAACAATCATGAAAGTGTTCAAAAAGAAACGAGAGTCAACACCATTGCATGTACTTACTTTCGCAACAATAAATAAACCCAAGGAAATGTGCCAAATCTCTTGAGATGTTATAATTGTCAGAGATTTTAACACTCTATAATGCGTTGCATGAGAACGCCGATATTTGGAAGATAAGTAAAAGCAGATGCACATGCGGATAAATGTAAAAATATAAAATGTATTAACTGTTCTGGAAAACACTTAAGTAGTAGTGGGGAATATTCGGTTTTTGCGAAAGAATATGACAGGGAAGTTAAAGCTATCGGTAAATCGAAAAGAAAATGTTGCAATAATGCGAAAATGCTTAGAATGAAATTCTCCTAAATTACATCGGAAAGGTAATATAAGACGTGAGTGGCCCGTTTGAATAGAGTGAGTTCATTGAAGTATTGGGCAAATCAAAGCATGCTACTCCAGGGACTATAGAATGATTAGAAGTGAACTATAGAATGATTCAGAAGTTGAGTACAGCAACAAAACAAAATTTACTTGCCGTTCTCAATGAGACATGGATGGAAAATAAAATAGCTGCTAAATGGAAAGAACTCAGAGTAGTTCCAATACTCAAGAAGAACAAGGATCCTCAAGTGGCATATTTGTATATTGAATGTTCAAATAAAATTAGTGAATGCTCGATGGAATGGTGAAAGAACGAATGTATAAATTTATAAATGAGAATAGCTTGTTACCAGAATCGACTTATGGTTTCAGGAAAAACCACGTAGCAGCTGAGTGTGTGGAAAATCTTGTATGGAAAGTGAAAAAGGGCGGGAAAAAGGGACAAAAATTGTTGCGGTATTTTTAGATGTATAGCAGGTATATGATTATGCAGTTCCGAGAAAATTGATACAAGTTCTTACGGATTTGGGATTGGCAAAAGAAAGAGACTGAACACATGAGATTACGAATATAATGAGGGTAGTGCTGCATGGAAAAACGTTTAGAATTGATAAAGGAGGTGAGATGGAGACTGCCATAAGTTAGCAAAATTTGGCCAGCTCTTTTAATCTATATACAAGGGCGAAACAGAAGATCAGTGTCAACAAGCAAATCATTCTAAAATTTGCAGATAATTTCATGATCCCTATGAAAGGCAGATCGCCAGAAGAAGCGATTCAAGAAGCACAACATGGTGCAAAATGTCCGTTGTAAGAATTAGGAGCGACAGGATAAAACAACCGAATGTGACTTTAAGAGCGACAAGATGGAACAACCGAATGTGACTTTGAGAAACAAATACAGTTCCTGGCCGATGAATGTAAGAAATGTGAGAAAACTGAATGTGAGAAAACAAAATGGGAAACTCACCCTGTCACGAAGCTGTTTAACACGTAAAAGTTCATTTGTCTAAACAACTTTGTTCTACGTAAAATAATGCATTCAATACAACTGATCGTTTTTTTTATTATATTTTCTTCACTCGGTACGGAATGTTTTTTTTTTTTGATTTGCTATCTCATTTTGTATGCTGTTGGTTCATGTAATTTTCTTAATATTTACTTGGATTTTTAGTAATTGTGAGACAATTGCTGCATATACTCAACCATCAAAGTTGTAATTAATTCAAAAAATTAATTTAAAAAAATTTATGTATTTGTATGCAAATTCAACAATTTTATTACATCATTTGATGTAACTTAAATAATTACCGTCAGTTAGTTTTGTTACATCATTTAATATATTTCTAATACATTCATTGTATACTTAAGTTGGTGAAATGATCTTTTAGTTGGGTTTTCGAAAAACGCGAAAATTTTAATTTTTTTATTTTGTTTTCCTCAATTTTGCCAAAACTTTGTCTACTAAGAAATATTTTGTTATATACGAATAATTATTGTTTAATTAAATGATTATATCATCTAAAATTACAATACGATACAATTATTTCCAAGGAAGTTCAAAGGAAAAAATTTGCACATTATAAGGTACATGATAAGGTATATATAGGTTCAAATTCCAACCGAAACACGTATCAGAGCAAAATAGAGTTTTTCTCTGAGAAAAGTCCAAAATATCTTATTTCTTTGAATAATAACCTGCTAACTTGAAGATGAGGGTGACATTACTTAAATTTTTTTAGTGTAGCAGCAAAATATTTTGTATTTTTTACCCGAATTTTTTCTATGCGAGTTTTTGAGTATCGTATCTATCGCGTAAAAAAAAATAGGTGTACTCCTGGATTATCTTCAATTTATATACCTAAAACCTAAATCAGAGGTGAAACTAATAAACAAAATCGAATCACTGTAGTGCATACCAGATGGTAAATATCTTCTTAATGACGTTTCTATTAAACATCTCTATAATTTCCATAATTTTTTGTATGGATGTTAAATTTGATCATGTACTAAAACAAAAGATTTTTTTCTCTTTGAGTTGAGAGGTAATTAGTGTTAATTACTGTACCGCCACTATGAAAATAATAGAACAGTATTTTTGTTTGACATTTCAGAATAATTGCTATGGAAGTTAATTATAGCTTTACTTTGTTTAAAAAAATATGTTTCCAAGTAGATTTTTTATGATTTAAAATAATCGTATTCATCATTCATTTAATTAAATAACATTAATGTTTTTTTGGCAACTAGATTCATATAATTGAGCGAACATTTGGATTTCATTACTGAACGTTATTTCGTTACTCACTATTATTTTTCAATTTGAGCAAAATTTATCCATTATTCTATAAATATTAGACAAATACGTGCAATGTTCATCTTAATTATAATTTAATAGAATTTTTGTTTGAGTAAAAGTTTTACTTGTATTGTAGGAGATAGATGTGATATAATTACTATAATCAATCTTAATTTTAAGTACTCGTAACCCTAATTTAATTATAAAACATTGTACGTTTTGTTTGAAATAAATATATATTAATCAAAAATCTGAGTTTGAATATATTAAGTCAATATTTAACGTTCATGCTTCAAAATGTTTGTATTTTGTTGTTATATTTTTGTATAATGAGAAATAAATAAAAGTTTATAATCACAAAAATGGACAACAATAATTGTTGGTTTAATTTGATTATTGTGATGTTCAGAATGATAACACAATTTATGCACCTACCTGCAAGTTAGTTTAACTGAACTTCCTTCTGGCACAATGACATCCGAAGAGGTATCCTCTGCTATAAAATCTGGTGGGATTACCACATCTAGGTATCCAATCTGGAAATTATACAAATTTAAATAATTACATGTATATATGACTAACATTACTGGACGATAAATTTGTTTTAAATTGGAAATTGAATTTTGTGTCATGATTTCTGGAAACAAATCTGCAAATTTTGATAAAATATTTATCTGTATTTTAGCTACAATTGGGTTCTTTTTTAAATCTCAATTTAAATTTTGTACCTTTAATTTACCCCTTCGCTCATATGGGTTACCAATCCCATTTTGAAAATAAAAGATTGTATTTCAGTTTTTATTATCATTTTAGACCTGAATAACGAGTTATGCCATGTCTGGCAGTTTTGTTGTGGTGGTTTTACGACACTAAGTGGAATGTATTCCCTATCTGGAAAGAGATAATTTAACCAACAAGTCTAGAGGATGTTGGTATTAATAAATTTGTCCGACCGCATTTTATTGACGTGGTAAACCTACAGCTTTTATTTTCAACCTCACCTTTCAAATTCTAGGTCTTAGCTTAACCGAGGTAATTAATTTATGTCTTCCGTTTTTGAGTGGTTATACTTTTAAGCGATGTACATGCTCCTTTTAAAATACTTAGCATTGTATGAAGCGCGACACAATTTCAGTTCTACCATTCGTCCTTGATTTTCTCTAAAATTTCTGTCCATAACGATCTTGAATATCGTGATCCCAAACACATTTGCTGTAAATACTCGTTAACATAGTGTAGAAAATCATTCAGGTATTCAGGTCACTGGTCTCCCTTTGAATAGCGTGCTATGATAAAATTGTATCTGAAATAACTCCACCCGCATTTATCGATTCAATATTATCAATATGATTCTTATTGATTTGTTTTGTCTGCATGATACACAATCAATTTAATGGTTGCTTCTTTGTCATTTCTTTCCTTTCGCTTAAGTGACTTCGATAAGTGACTGAATTCAGGAGAGAGCTGAATCTTGTGCAATAATGGGGTAAGTGAAACATTTAAAATTTACTAAAGGTAATAATCAAAGTGGTATTGGTGTATGTGATCTTGGTTCCTTCGTATTTTAGGGTAGTCAGAGTTCATGGCAGGGAGGGATCAGTTTTTATTAATTTGTTAATTTTTTTCTATTTTTTGATCCACGGGTGTGACAACCCCGCGTACTTCAGTCCCTGCTATTGGCATATGAGTTAACGTGAGATATCACATACCACTGGCAATAGCAGTGAGATATCACTAGCCAAGGTGATATCTTAGGGGTGCTGGCGGATGAACTGTATTCAGTCAACGGTAGCACTCTCAATCTTAGCTAATGAATATTCCTTGATGCTGGAACGCTGTACCTTGCTCGAAGAAACGAGCCTCCATATAACTATATATCTGAGCTTTAATCATTGAAAAATATACTGCGTCCCATAATCAAGGATTATGCCATTAGCTGGACTATTGGCAAACCAATTTTAGTTTTGTTCTTGCAAATTTTTAAAACAAATTTGCTTTTTACCTCTTATTTTATTTTTATTTTCCCTATCCTATCACGAAATATTGGCCTATGTCATATTTTATATGTGATAAGATTTATGGTTTAGTTATCCATTATTTAACAAAAAAATATTAAAAAAAAAACAAACAAAAAACAGATTTGCGTCCATTAACATCCTTAGAACGCATGTTGTTGTGGGACCTTGGTCTTAAAAGGTTTTTATGTGTTGTTGTGACACATATTGCAATGCCTACTACACATCACATTTTATTTAAAAAAAAAAAAAAAAAATGATCCTTATTTATTTAAATGTTGTTTGCGTGCAATTTCGCAATTGTACTGGGCTGGGAAAATACATTCTTGAATCCACAAGATTGAAGGTAGTTGGAATTAAACCTCACATGGCACGCTGTTCATCTAATATTTCTGATATTGATTGCACTATCAGGTTTAGTGCTCATTATAAGCGTAGGAGGCGTTATGTGGAATACGGTTTAGAATAAATTATGATAAAGTATAATAAGAGTTTTTGAAATGATTGATCGTTGAATTGTGAAAATTAAATAACATTCAAGAATTAAGAAAAATATATACAAAATGCGTCCAGAGAGCTAACTGTAGATTGGGAGAGATGTCTCAAATTAAACAAACTGTCCACAGATCATCATCCGTATAGTAAACATAAATTCATGGATTTAGCTTTGCACTCTCTAGTACGCAACATCGAACAATATTTGGAGCGAAAATAATAAAACATGTCTTTCTGGGATATCGAAAGAGCGTTCAACAACATATAATCTGAAGTTTTCACAGAGCTACTGGCGGATCTGGATGTAGAGGAATCTTTGTAGTGTTGATCGAACCCATGCTCCTCTGCAGATACATTTACACTGGACTGGTAAAGTCCACTTACAAAAAAACTGTCTGCCGTGGTACTCTTTAAGGTTGAGCCCAGTGGCGGCGTCTCTGGAGCTTATAAAGGTTTTAAAATAACCGTATAGTTCGATGATGTCGCAATTTCTATATCGGGAAAATGACTACGCCAAAGGGGCGAGTGCTAACAAGCATTGAAACTGGAAAACAAATGTAATTAAGAAATTAGTCCTAGAAAAACAGAACAGGTTTTTCCACAAGAAAACACAAGATCCCTGTTACCGATTCACGAACCCTGGCAAAAAAATGGTTTAGTACTTGTATAATAGGCAAAACATCTTTGTTCCGTGCTGGATAGGAAACTCAGCTGGAATCTAAATATCAGGGAAAAATAAAAAACGATGGTAGTACTATAGTAATGCAAAAAAGGCAATGGGAAAATATGGATCTCATATAGCCCACCTCAACCTCATTGCACCTCATATAGCCCAATAGCATCTCTGTGATCAGAGCGAGATCTTAATGTGAGGTGTAATCATATGTTGGACTGCACTGTTTAATGCAAGTAAAGTAAAATTGGTATAAAAAGTGCAAAGAATGGCATGCCTATTTTGGTGTGGATCTATACGTGCAACGCCCACTTGGGCGATGGAAGTCATTCTCCTAGGTCATCATATAGCATCCAAAAAAGTCCTTTCGGCTCAGTACTATAACGTTACAACTCACAATGATAGTCGCATCCGATAATTCAAAATCCTAGACTATGCTTTGAAAGGGGTTTCAGTACTCTAATACCCTCCGGGACTGATTGGAGAGAGTTTGGTTTCGCAAAGGATGTTGTAGTAGTTATCCATATATACTGCGGACTAGCCTTTATCGAAAATCTGCAAACACATATACATCCTAGGATTTCTCAGAGGAGGAATGATAGGCTAATGATTAGGGAGGTAGTGGATATTTTTATGGATGATTCCAAACTCGACAAAGTTGGGGGAGGATTGTTCTCAAAACAGTGAAATATGCCATTTTTTTGTCTTTTGGTCGCGATAAAGGAAGTCTTGGCATGATTGAAGCATAACTTTATATCAATTAGAGATATCAACAGCTATGTGGACAGCAAACTGCACTGCAATCGCTAGATGCAGTAGCAACGAATGCAATAAGTTACACTGATGTTTGTGCTCTGAATGAGATGTCCAATCAGTTTAGTATTGGTTGGCTGAATGGATCTTAAGCCACATTGGCGTTAGAAGTAACTGTGTAGCGGGCGCACTTTCTTGCAAAGTGACTGAACTGAATTGTGTACTAGGCTACCTAGGAAACTCTAGGCTGGTTGCTTACCTCTTTCAACCAATTACAGGTACCCCTCTTTCAAAAAATTGTAGGTAGCCCTGTCATAAGCCCTGTCACCTGCATAAACGACAGCCGTTAGTCAAATACCAAAACCGGCAAGCTAAGTGCGGAAAATCTGGATTACATTTGTCATCAACAGTCATCATTGGTTACTGGATCCTTGGATAGAACACAAAGTGACTTTGCCTTCCCGTCAAAGACTTCTACATAAGCTGTAAGAATAAGGAAGAAGAAACATTGTTCAATATACTTTGTACATATCCAGCATTACTCCATAGACAGAAAACCCATTTTGTATTGCTTTGCTTTACTTTACTTCATCAGAAGCTCTAAATGGTCCGAGTAGGGGAAGGAAATTCTGTGGTATAACAACGGACCTACTTTGGTCGAAGTAATTATCATAAAAGTACTGTCTTTTGACAGTAATTAAAAATTTCATTATTTTTTTTTTTCGTGTGGACAATTTGAATTTGCGAGAAGTGTAAAAAGAAAATCAAAAAAATTTCTTTGAACAGATTTTGTGAAGAAGCGAAGAAAATACATGAACAAGAAATGGCACGTGCAGTAATTGAACTTTTTTTACAGGCTGTATGAGATGTCACCGTGTTGTTGACATAATTTGTGGTTTACATTCATGTCTTGAAATGTTGGCACAAAAACTAGGTTATCATTTTGTGATAGTTACCTCCATCTGTTAATGACTGATAAGCCGTATTTTCGAAGTTTATTGGTGCGATTGTGTTTGCAGCTTGAAGTAACACCAGACAGTAACACATTGTGAATGAATTTGATTCTCAACAATTGCTTGTGAACTCGCTCAGAACGATTTTTATGGAAACACCAGCATCTAATTACTAATCGGATAATTCTAAAATGAATGAATGTTAAGTGTTCAAAATAGTTGTTATTTAGTAATTTAAGATATGTAGTTCAGTGTTATTCATAAGATCATAAAATACAAGATGATGAACTTTTCTAAAGGTTATTTTAAGCATTATTAAAGTGTCTTATACAATACATATCTTCTTATGCTAAACGATGTATCCGGCTCGAAGGACCAAATGTATTTACTATTTTACATTTATTAATCTTTTTACATTGAAACATTTGTAATAATTAATTTTTTTTTCATCTATTTTGGAAACGCCATCCTCTACTCGTTGTTCCATAATCCATTTAATGTAATATTTTCCCTGTACGTCATGATTTAGTCTACAGTTCTTGAGTCAGTAGAACTTTGTAAGCATGAAAACGCAAACCTTTCGTGAGAATTTAGTGTAGAGAGCTTTTTGAAATGTTCGAATTTTGTTCATTGTGCCGAATTAATGTTTCCGGTACGCCCAAAAATATTCTCACGAATTGCTTCGATAGTTTGTGTTAACTTGTTAATAGACGACCACAGTGAGTCAAAAAGCAATAACAACATCAGTTATTATGATTTTCTTTAATTAATCTCTTCACAGTTGATGAAGGATAATCACTATTTCGGCCATATTTTGTATCAAAATTGTGAAATGTAGCTAAAACAATTTTTTTAAAGTAAAACTTCTTTAGGCGCGATATGACAATTAAATCAAATCTTTTTTGAACGGAAGTAACATTTTGAAAAAATAAATAAAATAAAGAAGAAATTCAAACAACAATGACGTAAAAAGGCAAGCGAATATTATGTTCGGCAAGTATGCGATACAATTCGATTATGTGTATTGTGTGTGTTAGAGCTTTTTCCCGAAAATATTTTGACAGCTCAAACCAGCTGTTTTGATTTGTGCATGTAAAATCATCAAAATTTATTGATTTCCTTTGCAAATTTGGTTATTTTGATTGCTATTAAAAGTGTTTTAAAAGTGAATTTTTGAAAACAATAATTAATTAAATTGTTAATTGTGTTGTGTTCTTAAGTTTTTATGCATGAGGGATAGTGAAATAATTAAAATCGCATAAAAATATGGAAATTAAATCAACCTTCATTTCTTCAGAATTTTATATAATATTGTGTCTGAACTTCTTTTATTATTATTTTACACTTTATTATTATTGTTTTACACTAAACTAAAGTAAGTTCATTTCTGAAGAAATGAAGGTTGATTTAATTTCCATATTTTAATGTGATTTTAATTATTTCAGTATCCCCAATGCATTAAAAACTTAAGAGCACAACACAATTAAAAATTTAATTAATTATTGTTTTCAAAAATTCACTTTTAAAACACTTTTAATAACAATCAAAATAACCAAATTTGCATGGAAAATCAATAAATTTTGATTATTTTACATGCACAAATTTTGACGTTTAAAGTTTGACGTTTAAAGAAAAAACTCTATTGTCATTCATTTGTTAATGTTATTATATTTTTTAATCAGTCTCTTACTAAATGTTATATGAGTTGGATGTGTCGATTTTGAGTTTCGTTATTTTTTAAATTTATATTTTGAATTATTTTCGTATTTTAACCGACTTAAAAAAAGAGGAGGTTCTATGTTTCATTGTGGGTTTTTTATGTATGTTGACCGATTTCTCAAAAACGACTCGTTCGATTCTGATGATTTAAATCATATTCTGTTTGGGTTGATTTCGAGAGGGTCCCATAATTTTTTATGATGTGAAAAATTATGATTGGAAAAACTCGTATTTTTATGTATTTTAGGCGATTTAATCAAAACATCTTAATCTGTTTGGATAGTTTGAGTTTTATTATATTGCTATATATGTCAAGGTGGTCGTATATAATTTTCTATGAGTAGAAATATACCGTTTTTTTAAAAAGTTTATTTATAAATAAAAATATTTGTGTTGATTAAATTTTTTTTGTTAGATAAAAAAATGAGTGCGAGTAATCTTTGCACGCGGTTGATATAAATTTCTTTGGCTACTACATTTATTAAACATTCTACTTTGAAATATTTTTAAAAATATTAAATATAAAATAAATATTGAAATTTAGAGTAGCATTTCTTGATAATATAATTTACAACATGTGGAATAAAAAGCAATATTTACATAATGTATTACAAAGTCAATGCAATTATTATCATAATTAAAATATGAAATTAGATGTTTATGATAACTAAAGTGAGAAACATAAACTTTACTTTGAAAATTTGCTAAACTTCTTGAAAAACTGCATCATTTGTTATACCAAATCTTGTTGTTGAATTAAGTGGACATGTATTCATCGTGAAATTTAATTTGTAGCACGTTGTAAGACTTTGTAAAACTTTATGTAAATATGGCTTTTTATTACACATTGTTGTAAATTATATTATCAAGAAATGCTACTCTAAATTTCAATATTTATTTTATATTTAATATTTTTAGTAATACCTGCCACAGTAGCCAAAGAAGTTTTACTTCAACAGCGTGTAAAGATTAGGCACTTCAATTTTTTAATATTTGCTTGATAATGAAATCGTGTTGTGCGTTCGTGTGAGTAGTTTGTTTAGTTTGAACTTTTCCAAATGTTTTTTTTAACAGATGTTAAAAATGCAAGAAAACATATCATATACTTTTATGGGGAGATTTACAAAAATCCCAAAACAAATATCATTTGATTTTCTTCACCATTTTAACAGATAATTTAACAACAGACCATCAATGAATGAGCTTTACAACTATTGAGAGTACATTTTTCCGTTTAAACTATCTACAAGCTTTTTATCTCTTTTTAAGAGTTTAAGTACCGATCCTCATTAAAATATTCGAAAAACTCCTTCCTCAATCTTAAATTTAATTATACGATACAAAAGCATAGTTGAACATTTAATTTATGTTAATTAGATACAAACAATGAAGTAGCTGTTTTCATTTAAGGGAAAAACATAGTAAAAACCTAATCTATTAAAAATAAATTTTTATGGATATTTTATTTTTAGTTATCATATAATTTACTAAAAAACCACACAACCAAATTCGTTTCAACGTACAACTTGTATATTCATTCATGCATACATTTTATTTTTATCACTGCATTTAATGGTGGTGTGTTTTGGCACACGTAAATTTTATTACTTTATTTTATGATAAAAATTAAAATGTTGCATTAAAGAACCAGTCTATTTTTACAGTCTATATATGAACTTACTTACTCTGGGCTAAGTTATATAAAAAATCCATTTATGTAGAAAGTAATCAAAAGTTAAGAACTGACAATGGTGTGTGGTTGTATTGATAACAAGATAAGATTTTAATGGTAATTATTCTGTTAAGAAAATTAATTGATACCAATAAAATCTTCGAAAAGCTTAGTATGTATTAACAATTCTTTTTCATTGTTATTTGTTGAGAGAAATGTTATTGTCCGTTTACACTTTCGTATCATGGGGTGAGAAAATTTTTCCGTTTGAACCCTATTTTCAGGATGCAATGTACACAAAATATTTGTTGTAGCAAATTAAAGTTAAGTGAATTTAGTGAATAGATTTTGTAGTTGATTTTGGCTCCTACAATTTCCAGATAGTTTCTTTTTTTTAATAAAATGTGTAGTGTAATAAAAATTTCAATATGTGTTACAAGTCACAACAACACCTAAAAATTAAAAACCTTTTAAGATGAAGGTCCCACAATAAAATGCGTCCCAAGGTGTTGATGAACGGAAAATTGCGTACATGGGAAATTGTAGCTCAGAATTATAGCTCAGAGAATTGAATTCATTTTGAAAGGCCATAGTCGAATGTGTTATATGTTATTGGTTCATTTTGACTGCAAACACATTGCATGAACGAACCCAGACAAATATTTTACCCTTAAAAATCACTAACAACAAAAAAATTACGTTTAAATTGAAAACTCATACCTCTAAATGAATATTGTAATTAACACCCATTTACAATTCTATGAGTATATATATTTTTATCTTTATCTTTATCATAATAAACATTTTAAAATATCATATGAAAAATATATAATACAATAAATAATCAATCAATAAATACATTAAATTGTTAAATAAAATATAATAAAACAAATGTATTTAGCTGAAAAAAAAAAATAGAAATAAATAAATTGCCAAATTAATGAAAAAGTGCGGAAATAACAAATTGTGTTAAAATCGTATGTCAATTTAATTTTAACATTTTAACAATTATTTTTATTTTATTATATAAAAAACCATTAAATGTGATAAACAGTGAATATATGTAAATTCTAATAATGACTTTACTAACAGGAAAAATGTTACGTATGAAAAAATGAATTGTATGTAATTTAATTGTTTAAAATAGTTGTTATTTAATAATTTAAGATATGTGGTTGAGTGTCATTCATAGTCACAATCTGTAAGATTAGAAACTATCCCGGATGTGAATTCATGCATTGTTAAAATATCTCATACAATACAGTTCTTATTTTGCTAAGCAGTGTATCCGGCTCAAAGGACCAAATATATTTACTATTTTACATTTATTAAACTTTCTACTTTGAAATATTTTTAAAAATCGATTGAATTTAAAGGAGTGCGTTTAACAAATAGTCTACCTCATTTTCAAGAAATTGAAACAAATTGATAATAATCCACTTTGCATTCAAAATCTACATAAATATTGAAACAATTACTTCCATAAATTTACAAACAATAAAAAACTTTTGTATCAGACATAAAATAAAGTAAAATAAAAATTGAATGAATCCATAAAAAAATTACATCAAAAGCATAAATAATTTTGAATCAAACAATAATTCAACAATGAAAAATAAACCACAAAAAAAATCGAAATGAAAATAAAATAAAATTTCATCTTAATTTTATTCAATTTTCGAAAATAATAAAGGAAAAGAAGAGGAAGAGGAGACAAATCTTAACTTTTTAAGCAATAAGAAAATTTCAAAGTAACGTCTTCGATAAAAAGACAGAAAAAAAAAACAATGACTGATAATACCATCAACAACAATAACAACGAAACTAAGAAAAATTACAAGAAAGAAGAAAAAACAATCATATCGAATTCGATAATATTATTCGTATAACAAACTTAACAAATTTCATATTATCTCCTCATCCTCATAAATATGCCAAACTCACACTTCATTAATTCTTAATAAAATTTTTTTCCTTGCTTTTCTTGTTTTCATTACAACACTTCTGGATAAATAGAAAATAAAAATAAAAACCAAAGAAACAACAATAAACATGGAAATAAATAAACAAAGGGATTGAGTCAAAAAGAGCAGAGGTGTTGTTTGTTTAGGGGCTTATTTGAGTAGAACGAGAAAAGTTGTTTTGTTTGTTTGTTTTGCATACAATTTAGAGTTGGTGTTAGATTGATATTCTTCATATAATAAAAGAAAGTTTTCGGAAGGAAGAAAATTTGTAAATCAATTGGATCATTACATAGAAAATCTATGTTTGAATCTATGTATGACAGCCGCACAATTGGTATCGTGTCGCTGACACCTTTGGTGGCATCCAAGGAATCAAAAGGAGCAAAAAGAAGTATTTGTATATTTTGCTGGGCCTCAAAATGTCGATCAAATGTATGAGGCGATAGCTGTTAAGAATATACGAACAAATGTGTATGAAGTTCATCAATTTCGTTAATTAAAACGCGAAGCATACCAAAAAAAGTTACAACAAACACAATCTCGGAGCACACAGACAATAGAGGATCGTATAAACTTAATAAAAAAAAACTTGAGCAATTAACATATTCAAGTTGATCGAACCCTGCTCCATTTTATTTTAGTAAAGATCAAGCTCTAGATATAACTCCAGCAACAACATATTGAAAACGTGCTTTTACCACCAGACCTACTGCACCAAAATGCAGAGCTCCATGGATGTTTGGTCAGTTTACATCCACGACTACCGTCATTACTTCTTCCTTGTACCATCCAAAATGAAGGAGTCTAGTTATCTAGCTATAAGCTGCCAACGGAACATCAATATATACCAACGAATCGAAAGTCATATAGGAAGATATTGGATTAAAATGAATATTAAATTATTCAATTTTAAAAGAAAGCGACTAGTGAAACGGCCACAATTGTTAGTATAAATTCACCTACTCCCATTCATTATACGACCGACATAGATTACGGTCTGGTACTGAAGAAGTTCATTTTGCCATTACCGCAGAGTCGAATTACAATTTACCTTTCAAGCATAACGTGTTACATCATATCATATTGCTACCACCAGCTATTCGCCTTGTATCAAACCGACCATCCAATTCGTCAAAAAGTTACGTTTACTGAATTCCAACATATGGTTGAATTATACATCTGTCGATCTTCCAGTTTTCCATTTCATGGCGCTTGATATGGTTAAGAAATAATATTGTTCCAAAGCAATTATCCCTGAAATAATGTCATCAACATTTATAGGGTATTTATTGATTTACGCAGTCGATTTAATTTTTATCGTTCGTTATATCCATGCGAAGTAATAATCATTGGTTCCTTTTCTTTTTTTTGTTGCCTTTCGTTGGGTTTTGACCGATGTATACTAGGACGAGTATACATATTGTGACAGTTTGTGAAAATATTAAAATGCTTATGGATCATTTAAAATAAAAAAAGAAAGGATTGAAAGGTAAAAATGACAGCCGTTATTTGACAATAATTGTGTTTATCACATGAAAGATGGTCCATGGTATTTTTGGTGTGATTAGTTAAGTCAGAAATACAAATTTGATAAAAATAAAACAAAACAGTTTTTACTTAATGGTAAATTTTTTTTAAATACAATCGTGAATTAAATTTAGTGAAATCATTTCTATTAATTTGATTATTGAATAGTAGATTGTATTACTAGTGCGAATGCGTTTTCCAAACAAGAGTTAGTTTGCAGCACGACCATAGGGAGTGCTGCAATAACTCACGTTAGGAAAACGCATTCACACTAGGAATACACATTATTTTTTGGAACAAGTGCATAAAATTTATAAATATTTATTTAATTGTTAATTTAATCATTTATTTAACAAAGTTATTAAAATATTTAAATAAGTTTAAGATATTTAAGATATTTAAAAATTAAGATATTTAAATAATTAAAGTGCGCCATCTTCGTTGTAATAGTTGTAAATTATACTAGCTCGAACAAATAAACATAAGAATCCAACTACGGGTTTTATAAAAAAACATAGGAATCCGATAAGAGCTGTAAAAAATTGTAAACTTTGAAAACCCAAATAAATTGTTTTTTCTTGCAATTCAAATGATGCAATGTGTTTAAATTGTTTTTACTTTATGGTAAGTTATTTAAATTATTATTTTGATATTTTAGAGCTAGAAAAATATTATATATAAGATAGATTTAACTACAAATCTCACATGCTGGTGGCGTGCGTGCCAGGCATACAAAATATTTTATGGTCATATGTGCGGAAAAGTAGATCTTTCTTTTATTCTATTCTAGTACAAAATTGAATATTTTTTGTGCATGTGTTACAAAAAGAAATTAAGGTATTTGTTTTGTATTGTTTGTGTTTTTCTTAAATTAATTCATGTTTTTTAATCAAAATGATAACAAGTCCGCGTGTTTAATTTTTTTTGCATGACAAATCAAAACAATTACTAAATGTCAAGTTGAAATAATAAGTTGTGCGTTAATAAAAATATAAAGTGCGTTAAGAAAAATATAAAATAAAGTTAATAGACAGAAATCCGCACTTCACATCGTTTGAAAAATGTCCCTTCTAAGATACGAGCTTAGAAGGGACATTTTTCAAACGTTATGAAGTGCGGATTTCTGTCTATATTTTCTTCATTTACCGTTGCATAAATGATTGCTTGCGATAACCATATTAATAATTTTTTTTTGATGGTTGTACACGCCATTTTTATTGATCATATAAAAACGAAACCAAATGGTCTAATGTGATATACTATTTTGAAATAATAGTGAAAAAAATAACTTTTTTGAAATAATGAGGAACGAATTTTTTTTCATTTTGATACGAATCGTTTGATGTAAATTTAATTTTAATTCATGAACCATAACTATTTTTATATGTTTGAAAACACTTAAGTCCATGGCGTTCTACGTCATAATCGGAAAACTGTATGGATTAATAAAATATTTAATAAAAATTAAGCTTTTTGATAATAATCGTTGATGGCTTCTCATCTGGTATGGATTTCTTTCGTTTTTGACCTTGTTCATTTTTGTTTCAACATTTTTTTGAATGCTATGAAATTGAAAATGAACAGATACCGTTTTAGTGAAGAATTTTAGATGATCGATTAATTTAATATGATGGAAAAATTCGATAGTAAATCTAAATCAGTAAAATAGTGCACTAAATATTGTATCTGAGGAAAGGCATATTCGAATTCACAGACTGAAGCTAGTCAGAAATTAAAAATCTCATGGCACGCAACTCATCTAATGTTGGAATGGAATCACTATCAGGAATACACAGTCTTTATTACAAAATATCCATTGAAGACTATGTGGAGATTATCGCAGAGTAAAAGGGGTTACGATTCCTGCACATTAAAAATTCCTCTTTATGCACTTCCATGGATGCAAATTTTTTTCTAAACTAGATCAGAGTGTATCGTCTCACCCAGTTGCGAAAGAAGACATACACAAAATGGCAATCATAAATGTAGAACAGCACAAACTATATCTGCAACAACTGCTAAAAAAACTTAATCGAGTTTGGTGTTCATATAAGGATTTCCAAATGCTTATATAATGCAAAGACTCTTGATTGCTTCAGTCACACGATAACACCTAATGGTATTATGCCTTCTCAAAAACCATTAGAACAATTACAAAAGCGTAACGATGATTTTTTAATGAAACTTTCTGGCGCTAACTGAAAAGACCCCATATTCAGTCGATTCAAACATGCTGGTCACATTGTGTCAGGGATACTCGTAAATTGATTTCAGTTCGATATTTTTGGTCAAGCATAAATAAATATATAAATCATTTTACGAAATCTTATTTATCTTGTGAACAGCCTGAGATCGGTATCGGCAAACAAAAAGTCAAACCGGACAGTCCGAAATTTCATAAGATCGATTTGAACATATCTATAAAAATATCGTAGGACTACTTCTTTGGATACTAAGAATCTTTTAGTATGTCTGACATGTTAAAAAAGTACAACACGAATGCCTTGGGGGATATTGGCATAATAGTTTGTACCAAATTTGGAGGCGGGGGGGAATAGTTTTACACTTAAGGGCAAATTAATTTTGGATTTCCTAAAAAGTTATGACAAAGTTAAGTTCTGATTTTTGTTTAGTATACATGTAAAATTGTAATTAGAATTTTAAATTCACTAGACTTGAATTTTGAATAGGTTTTGAATTATTAGGGATTTTTTCTATGCAATTAAACTCAAGTAACTAAGCAAATCGTTTGAATTTTTTTGGTTGTGTGTGGGTTTTTGGTATATAATCCGGCATTACTTGATATGGAAGATCTGGATTCATTTCTTCTGATACTGGCTCATCAATAACTTCTGATACTGGCTCGACTCAATCTTATTGAGTTTTGGTATATAAGATTTTAGTACTGTTTCATTATTTTTGCGTTCCAACTTCCGGGTTGGCACTTACAATTAAACATTTTTTTTAAGGGTTGATTTCTACTATAGGAGCCTATCTCTAGTCTACAGTTACAAATCGGTGTTTATCAAATGTTAAATAATAGGTTGCAATCATGAGAAAGATTTTATTAGCTTTTGAGTCATATTGGACAAACGGTTGGGGGTTCCACATTACAACAAGCAATTTTTTCCATTTTGTTTTTATCTTTTTTGTGAGCTACACTCATTCGTGAATTAATTTTTATGGCAGAAATGGCAAAAATGATGCAGATATGTATTGCAAGGAGTTAATTAGTTTTTGGGGGATATTGATCAAAGTGAGAAGCGGTCTCCCGAGCACTTGTTTCCAAAGCATATATATGTACCTGAATTTTGAACTGGAGGAAACTTGTTACATAAGCATTACACCGCACATAAGCATGTTCGGTTCACAATAGTTTCGCGGCCCAGCTTCCGGCTTTTCACTTCGGGTCTGATTTTTTTTGTTTTTTTTTGCTTTTTGTCAGTGTTTTTATTCACCCTACAACCTACAATAACGAAGTGATTATGATGAAACTTATGGAAAAGGTTTCAATTAGTGTGAGAAGATAATGATCAGCTTTTTGGGTTCATCGATCAAAGTGGCGAGGATCCACTATACAACTGCTGACTTTTCTCACTTTGTTTCAAAAGTTTGCTGAGCGTACAGACTTCATCCATTAAACAATTTTGATGACACTTTGATGAAAGATGGAGATTTGAATGAAAAAGAAGTGATTTGTTTTTGGATATTGGGTTAAATAGTAGGGGTCTCCCGAGCACCTGTTTATTTGAAACTTCAATAACATTAGTGACTGATTATCGATTTTAATTAAACTTGATATATATGCTTAGAGTATGATTTTTAAAAATTCTGCATTCCAATTTCCAGTTTTTCACTTCCGGTACAAAATTTTGTTTATTTGTTCTATTCTTGCAACAGAATTTATGTTTGTTGGGAATTGGAATACTACAGCTTTCGTTAGTGAACTAAGTTTGATAAAAATTTAGCAAAACGTGGAAATTTATATGAAAATGAACTGATAAGCTTTTGGGCGATATTGGTCTAAGTGAAACGGGGCTTTCAGCGCACTTGTTTCTTATGATTAGAACTACGCGAAATCTATTATTATTTGATGGATATAAGGTTACAATATGTCCAGAACGTTTTGTTTTAAAAATCTAGAAGTCCAATGTTCGTTATAAAATGACGTTCACGTTCTAAGAAACATAAATTAAATTTATTGTTTACAGATTACAAACAATTAAAGATATTCTGCCTTAAGGTGAATTTCTGAGAATTTCTTTGGTATTTCACAATTAATTTATTTATAAATTATGTTTATAAATAATACATTCATACAATACATACAATACATTGTTTTGATCAGACATCGCTCATGTTCGGTACAATGAACCTTTTGTATAATATATGACAGTCTTCACTGAACACATTAAAATATACAAATACTTTTAAGATTTTTGCAGTTTTTTAAAATTTTTGAATACTCATGGTTACCAAAATTATCATGCAAGTTCTATCTCTTCATAAATGTTATAACTACATATATCAAATTTCCAATTCTTAGACATTTTTTATGAAAATATTTACTTACTTGACTTTTCATTGGATCTGTATTAAGTTGGCACATATAACCCCCCCGATTGTACCAAATTTGGAGGCGGGGGGGAATAGTTTTACACTTAAGGGCAAATTAATTTTGGATTTCCTAAAAAGTTATGACAAAGTTAAGTTCTGATTTTTGTTTAGTATACATGTAAAATTGTAATTAGAATTTTAAATTCACTAGACTTGAATTTTGAATAGGTTTTGAATTATTAGGGATTTTTTCTATGCAATTAAACTCAAGTAACTAAGCAAATCGTTTGAATTTTTTTGGTTGTGTGTGGGTTTTTGGTATATAATCCGGCATTACTTGATATGGAAGATCTGGATTCATTTCTTCTGATACTGGCTCATCAATAACTTCTGATACTGGCTCGACTCAATCTTATTGAGTTTTGGTATATAAGATTTTAGTACTGTTTCATTATTTTTGCGTTCCAACTTCCGGGTTGGCACTTACAATTAAACATTTTTTTTAAGGGTTGATTTCTACTATAGGAGCCTATCTCTAGTCTACAGTTACAAATCGGTGTTTATCAAATGTTAAATAATAGGTTGCAATCATGAGAAAGATTTTATTAGCTTTTGAGTCATATTGGACAAACGGTTGGGGGTTCCACATTACAACAAGCAATTTTTTCCATTTTGTTTTTATCTTTTTTGTGAGCTACACTCATTCGTGAATTAATTTTTATGGCAGAAATGGCAAAAATGATGCAGATATGTATTGCAAGGAGTTAATTAGTTTTTGGGGGATATTGATCAAAGTGAGAAGCGGTCTCCCGAGCACTTGTTTCCAAAGCATATATATGTACCTGAATTTTGAACTGGAGGAAACTTGTTACATAAGCATTACACCGCACATAAGCATGTTCGGTTCACAATAGTTTCGCGGCCCAGCTTCCGGCTTTTCACTTCGGGTCTGATTTTTTTTGTTTTTTTTTGCTTTTTGTCAGTGTTTTTATTCACCCTACAACCTACAATAACGAAGTGATTATGATGAAACTTATGGAAAAGGTTTCAATTAGTGTGAGAAGATAATGATCAGCTTTTTGGGTTCATCGATCAAAGTGGCGAGGATCCACTATACAACTGCTGACTTTTCTCACTTTGTTTCAAAAGTTTGCTGAGCGTACAGACTTCATCCATTAAACAATTTTGATGACACTTTGATGAAAGATGGAGATTTGAATGAAAAAGAAGTGATTTGTTTTTGGATATTGGGTTAAATAGTAGGGGTCTCCCGAGCACCTGTTTATTTGAAACTTCAATAACATTAGTGACTGATTATCGATTTTAATTAAACTTGATATATATGCTTAGAGTATGATTTTTAAAAATTCTGCATTCCAATTTCCAGTTTTTCACTTCCGGTACAAAATTTTGTTTATTTGTTCTATTCTTGCAACAGAATTTATGTTTGTTGGGAATTGGAATACTACAGCTTTCGTTAGTGAACTAAGTTTGATAAAAATTTAGCAAAACGTGGAAATTTATATGAAAATGAACTGATAAGCTTTTGGGCGATATTGGTCTAAGTGAAACGGGGCTTTCAGCGCACTTGTTTCTTATGATTAGAACTACGCGAAATCTATTATTATTTGATGGATATAAGGTTACAATATGTCCAGAACGTTTTGTTTTAAAAATCTAGAAGTCCAATGTTCGTTATAAAATGACGTTCACGTTCTAAGAAACATAAATTAAATTTATTGTTTACAGATTACAAACAATTAAAGATATTCTGCCTTAAGGTGAATTTCTGAGAATTTCTTTGGTATTTCACAATTAATTTATTTATAAATTATGTTTATAAATAATACATTCATACAATACATACAATACATTGTTTTGATCAGACATCGCTCATGTTCGGTACAATGAACCTTTTGTATAATATATGACAGTCTTCACTGAACACATTAAAATATACAAATACTTTTAAGATTTTTGCAGTTTTTTAAAATTTTTGAATACTCATGGTTACCAAAATTATCATGCAAGTTCTATCTCTTCATAAATGTTATAACTACATATATCAAATTTCCAATTCTTAGACATTTTTTATGAAAATATTTACTTACTTGACTTTTCATTGGATCTGTATTAAGTTGGCACATATAACCCCCCCGATCTTCTTCCGTCACTGATTTTATATGAAGATTCCATGAGTTTGAATCCGAATGTGTTACACTAACTCGTTGATTATGTGTAATAACATGTTCATGAATTGCTTGAATCGCTTTAGTATCTGCTTTCACCCATCCCACCTAGATTTAAAAAGTAAATTAATCATAATTAGATAAGATTTTTATCCTGTTCAAAGTTTGTTGTTTTTTTTAACTTATTATCAAAATAAGTTTCTGTAATTAATTATTTATTATTATTAATTGGATTTTATGTTGTAGCCAAAAGGTGTGAGATTTATTAACATTTTTTTTCGTGTTTATACTTTGATTGATATTATATTGCTTAGGGTAGTTAAAAGTATTAATTTACACAATATGTTGTTAGGGGAATGTTTTCAAAGGTAATTTGTATTGGATTCCCAATTAAATTATAATTAATTTAATAACAGAAAGATTATTGAATCTTTATAGAATGTTTATAAGGAAATATTTTTTAATACAATTATAAAGCTTTATTTAAATGATTTTTTTATGAGATCATGATTTAGTCTAGCGAGATTGCCGTTTGTTAGTGAGTTTACTGAACAACAATTGCTGTTGATTACAAGATAAGGAAAAGAGCTACGGGCTCATTCTCGATTCCTCTCTATGTTTTGACCAAAACAATATACACATTATTAATATTATTAAAGTGTTACCATCTCAATTATGCATATTTTGAAAATAGAAATTTCATATTAATTAAGGCAAGTATTTGAAGTGAAACGGATGGTAATCTATTGTATTTTTTCAGGTTTGGCTCGCTAAACGTTAGGCTTAATGGATTTTTCCCCGAGAAATACGAGTCAACGATAATCATAATAACAGTGGCCAAGAGTGCACAGTAAAAAAATTACATTTTATGGAATTCTATTGTACTGCTTAGTTTAGGAAGTATCAATGAAGTACTACAAAAACTCGGGCTAAGCCCTTCGATCTTCCAATTCATGTAGACTCAGCGAGCAAGTTAAATAAAAAGTTTGTATTGTCAATGAGATTGATCAATATTTATTGTCCAAAACTATTGCTAAATGCAGAGGTGGCATTTTTATTAACTACAAGTATCAATAGAACTAAGTTTGGTTGGTAAGAGAATTATTGTTTCATATCTCTGGGTTATATTTATAATCCTAAATCTGAATGGAGCTTTTCAACGGAATGTTACTTTATGAAATCATGTTGCTCTGTGTATTTAGTTTTGGAGATATAATGGCAAGAACACTCATGTCGGTAAGATTTTGAGGTAGATTTGAAGCTATTGAATCCACACAAGCTTAGAAGTGGTACATTTTGAGATGTGTCTGGTCAAACGTATTTAGTGTGTTGGAATAGAACTGGATGGATCGTGTCTGAATTATCAGCACACTTTTAATCAGGAAACACGCAAATAGTGATCAACAAGAAATTTTAAATCATCCGTCTCTATAAATTTTAGATTTCCCAGATATCCTGGGGAACCAAACGTAACTGAAAGCTATGACATTACTGACATATCGGATGAAAAAGAATGTCAGTTCATATAATGTGACGACAAATCTACAAACCGTCATTTCCAACAAATTACGCAAAACCAAATGAAAAATGTATGCGATACATCGGTACGTTTTAGTTTTATATTATACCTTCACGACCACCAATAGAAACACTGACAAGATCTTAAAGCAAATTGATGGCAAAAACGGAGACATACACTCATATTGACATGTTGCGGTAGTTGAGTAGAATAATTACAATTTCTTCCTTCATAGCTTTAGAAACAGCTAAACTGCTGCAAACTCAAGTTGAATCAAATGTTTTATGTAGTTTAGACTAGAATCATCATTAAGATTTAAGAATAATAAACCAAAAATTAACATAAGCCTACAAACTCAAAAAAGGAGAACCTTCTTTTACTGAGACTACTCCAGAAACTATAGCTGTTCTACATCAGAGTAGAATGATCGAAAAAGATGGGGCGGAAAATCTTTAATGTTGGTCGTTGCATGGTAAGCAACTTAAACAAAGTCACTTCTCAAAAATGGAAATCCACACTAAAACCTGATTCTGAACGTACACTTTTCGAACGTTCTAATATTGTACACAAAAGCATGTCTTTTTCTAACAAAGTCAGTGAGTTTAACTAACGAAATGCAAAATTTGGTGTTCATGAACACTTTTCAAACTATATTTGTTTCCAGATTTAGCCAACAATTAATAATTCTGAATATATAAGATATCTGAGAACATTTAAAGCTACTAAAATAAGAGATGGGATTCACTACTAAACATGTTTGGTTGCTGTAAAAAATAGAGAAACGGGGTGTTAGGTATGAATTTTACTAGCACCATACAGTGCAAAATGTATCTGTAACTCTAATAATTTTGAACAAAATTTTATGTCCGGCAACTGTCACATTAGAAATCATAAGAAAACCTACTACGACTTCTTATAGCACATTTTTATGATAATGTTTATATGTGGGCTTATTAACTAACAATTGCAGGACAGGAAATCATCATTAAAGCACATAAGGAGATATTCAATTTTGTCAAAGGATAGCTTGAAACTTATCAGGAACAATATTGGAAGTTTTAAAGAGTACTAAACGACTGGAATCAAATAAAATAAAGTACCGCTAAGGAAAAAAACTGAACATAATCGAATGAACTGAAGAAATATATTCTTCTGCAGCCCATTAGACATTTTATCGTTCCATAGTATCATTAAAATAGTTACAATGAAGAATCTTAGCACATCCATTATACCCTAAATAATCAAAAGAAGAGGGAGGTCAAAGGCAACATTGTGAACAAAGACTATAGTACATAAAGATCGCTCTCAAGCCAAAGATGACAAGTAATCGACGTTAGAATAAAACATACGGTTTCACTTAGTCACCTTCACCACAAGGTTTTAAGTCAATTTTTTTTTTCAGGGCACTTGTTAGCACAAGAACAACGTCATTTTCATTTGCCAGTCAGTATTTAACATCAGAAAGACGCCTTGAAGACTCAAATATTTGTCTAAATATTGAACTAACAGTTTTCGGCTCATATAGATCAATAATTAAGTGTGAAGAAAGATTTTCAGTTAAAGTAATGAAAATCAGCACAAAAACTGAACGCGATTTCTAAACAGTTCTTAGAAACAATGATATTTAAGCTATTATTAAGACACCAACTGCTGGTTATATCCAAAACATTCTGCATTTGCCTATACATATCTGCTCCATATTGTCTTCTTTCAAAAGAATACCAACATCATCGTCATTACGAAATTTGTTTGAATCATAAAAATAATTTGCGACAAAAAAGATTCTTGAAACCCACGATCTCAACCAAATAGGCGATGTTGCTTCCAAACGACGCAGATTGTGGCTTACAAGTAGAACAATGGAACAAAACAAATGAAATAATTTTGAATGGCGCAGCTAGAGTAAAGATACATCAAATTTGGTAAGACTACGAAAAACATTGAAAGTTTTTGCCCATTTGGAAATCAGAAAACACACATTAATATTGCACCGATGGAAGATTTCTTGAACTGAACCAAGGCATCGAGCTTCAGGTTGATTTTTTGATATTGGAGTTTTATATATATTTTTTGGTACAAGACTAATATGGTGCTCATTGTAATTGTCTTTAATATTCAATAGACATATAGCAAAATTAAAGATCTGTATAATAGTCCCTGGGCCGGCGTCGATTTCATGTAATAATTACCACATATTTTATACTTCGTGAGGCGTCTGTCCTTGACGAGCCCGAAAACATTTGTTCTTCGATTTTTCTCAAATCAGCCGCTTTTGCGTTCGACAAGCTCTGAAAAATGTCGATTGCCCGCGATCTTGAAAGTTTGCTACCACATTTTTTTTAACTGTGGGGGTTGGAAATTTGTTTTAGAACAAGATAAGCTTATCCAACCAAAATGTGTCTGCTATTCTCGCAGGTTGACAACTGACATTTTGTATGTTTGGGTTGTTGGACTAGACAAAAGCAGACGATTTTTTGTCGGACAAGGTTACCCTCGTGTTCTAAATCAAATTTCCAACCTCCATAATTAAGAAAAACAAAAATTTACAAGATCCCGGGCAGTCGGCATTTTTCGGAGCTCGCCGAACGCAAAAGCGGCCGATTTTAAAAAAATCGCAGAACAAATGTTTTTGGGCTCGTCAAGGACAGGCGCCTCACAAAGTATAAAATATGTGGCATTCCAATCAGCAAATGTTTAAAAAAAAATAATGAAAATCAAAAAAATTAATAAAAATAAAATATAAATAATTAAAAAACAAGAATAAATAAAAAACAGAAAAACTACGTTCCTCCTAATTTGTCGTTTAGTGGTATTCCTAACTAAAGCAAATCGCACGAATAGTTTATGTATGTACCAAGTTTCATCTAAATCGAATGAGAGCTTAATGTTTTTGAAGTTTTCCCTAAGACTTCTTCTCCTTTTTGACTAAATTTGCGCAACTTTTCTTAAAACTATGAGAAACCTTATCTAACTACGCGTGTACCCTGGTTGTACTGTAGCAAAAATAGGCGGGACCGAAAAGGATATCAGTCGGCGTATTAATAAAGCCAGAAATAGATTCAATATGCTTCACAAAATTTCATGCGTCCGTACTGTCTAGGAAGACAAAGCTACGAATGTTCAATGCATGTGTCACGTCAGTATTGTTGTATGAATGTGAAATATGGAAACATACAAGAAAGATCACAAGCCAACTACAGGTTTTTGTGAACAAATGCCAGAGACGACTGATCAGATGCTTCTGATCAAACACTATCAGTAATCAGGAACTTTTACGGCAAACAGAGCAGTTAGACATTCAGATCGATATAAAACAAAGAAAAAGGAGATAGGACACATGCTGTGAAAAACAACGGAAGATATAATAAGGATGTCCTTAGAGTGAAATCCACAAGGTAAAAGGAAAGTTTGAAGACCAATAATTACGGTGGAAGAAAACGCTGTTATCTGAAATAAAACAAATTGGCAAGGCATGGGACGAACTGAAAGCGACTGCACCAATAGAGTTAGATGGTCCAGTCTGGTAGACGCCCTACTATTTTAAATGTAAAGAGAGATAAAGGAAAAAACACACATCACACATCAAAATTGAATGACAAAATTTGTAGTCAATAAAGCCAAAAATGAGTTTTTGGTAAAATTACTAACCAAGTTTCTAAAAATCGATTTCGGAAAAGTACAAAGATAATAATAAAAACAAAAACAAAATAGAAAAGAAAAATAAACAAAGTATAAACAATAGAAAAACAAAAATAACCAAAAAATATGAACTCACTCTCTCCTACTTTGTTCACTTTTACCCAAAACTTTTCACAACTATGAAAACCCGCACTATCCAGTTTCATCGAAATCAAATAACTGAACTTAAAGTTATTGAAGTTTTAAATAAACAAGTAGTTCGAAAGACCTTTTGACATATTTTGCCTAAATGCTTTTCAGATCACCGCATTTAACCAAAAAATTTTGGCCAATTTGCACATGAAGGCACACACACACACTTTGAATTATTTAGCCAATTCATGCACAGCTATTGATTTACCATTAGATATTTCGATATCAAAAGTAAATATTTTTATTTGGTTTCATTTACCTTAGGTCATCATAGCCCAAGGCCAAGATGACACGCTTCGACATGAAATAGATCCGATGTGATACCACATTATATTGTTCCCAACTAGAACCATTTGGAGCTTCTGTTGAAGCTATATTTCCCTATTTATCTTGAACATACTGGTGAGTGGTGATTGGTCACTGGCTGTCGGTTATGCAAGTAGCCTTGTTGAAGATCCACTTCAGTCCCTTTCCTAGCTAATGCGTTCACTAAACAGAGTTGTTGCCCCTATAACGCCATTATAATCTGATTCTCTTGATTCTCTAGTTCAGAGATGATTTAAATCTTAGTATAACAAATTTACTCTTCTCTACTCTTGTACTCTTTTTCACACTTTCCTTTTCAGCTAACAGGTATCCGTAAAAGCTTCCATCATTTTCCTCACAGGTTTTCCATTATTACACTCATAGCTTCCTTGAGAAATACTGGGTAAGAGTTTCTGATTCTTCTAAAAGTCTACTCTGAAAGAGAATTGAGGTATGCAACAAATCATTTTCTGCGAAATCGCATTCCCTCCAAGCATTCCTGGAGGATACGTGAGTACTGAAAGCACTATCAAAGCAAACTTTAGAAGGAATGTATATAATGTCCTTTTGGGTGAGTTCTTGTTTGAACATGATTCTGAAGTGTCCGATGTGACTACCCATCTGCTGTGACGTGTGACAACGACTTAAGCCACGGATAAGAGCGCGAGCGAGCATCTCCGATTTCACCATAGCCTGAAGTGGCATTTGGAACCATAATTATATCCGATACAGCACATTGTTACCGGAGATGCTGGAGAAACTACAGTGGTCCATCACGGTAGATTATTGAAATAAAGGGCATAGATGCCCATTGCTAACATTACACAAATAGAACGAGCGGGCATCCTGGGTGTGACCGTAATGAATGCTCACCACGCCATAGCATCAGTTGTAGACATTCACTAAGAAACATAAGGGACTCACGCTGATACAAGAACCCTGGCTTGAAGGGTGAAGAGTTTGGCATACAACGAGGATAAGGTTGTATCGGATGCTAATGCAAAATCGCTTAGGGCATGCATTAAGACCATTAGCTATCTATTCCTTCAGATTTCTTCACCAGACATGACCATACGGATCATTTTCACACTTCGGAGCATTCGTCGAGAGATAATAAGAGATAAGATAGGCCTACTTCGCCGTAGGCATGGGAGGCATTTACCGCCACGAATGTACAAGACCTGGTGGAGTGGTGAAATCATAAGAATTGACATCTAATAATTGGGTGTGATGAAAATGCTCACAACGAGATATGGGAAGCACGATGTTACGAAGCTGTTGTCCTTGAAATAATTCATCTGCCCTGAATAAGCTTATTTTTTAACGAACCAACGCTATCGATATAATTTATCGTTTTTTCTTTACTAAACCCTTCTTTCTAAACCCTGATTTCACCGTTTTTTTTCTTTTGCTGTCTAGGGTTTTCATATGATGTGTATTCATCATATTATGAATTGTTACTGTATTTTACCTAAAAATATACCTAGCCACATAAAATTGGTTATGTTATTAAGGTGATACTTTTGACCATGGTTTCATTAAATTAAAATTATTTGTGTGTCTGCTATAAATTCAAATCTTAAAAACAAATTCTTTACGAGACTAAAGGAAACGACAAGCTGTATGTAATATATTGTCTCGTACGGCAACAAAATTTTCATCAACACAGTCGAAAATAACACCATAACAACAGTTATCGACCACATCGTCAACATTAAATAATTTATTTTACGGTTATCTTACATCAACGACCACTTAACTAACCTTACTAAATACGGGCGTTCAATATTAGCAACAGATAACAACTTTATCACCATCAACGCAAATTCAACAATTGCATGTTTTTTGGGTGCATCGATAAATGTTGACTACATCATTACGTATTTTTTTTTATTCAACGATCACCGTTACCGTCACCGTTTTTCATTGTAATTCAATCCCATGTATATTGTGCGCAACATTATTGGTATTGTGATTCAATGTTGATGTTGGTATTTTTGTTTGGTTCAACACTCGCCGTTACCATTGGCGCAACAATGGTGGTATTTGGAAGTTGGATGGGAGTGTGTGATGGTCTTGGTTTCTTCGACCTTTGGGGTCATCAGAGTTCCGTAATCATTTAAATCCGTTTTCATATTTTCTATTGCTTGCAGTTCTGCATTGTACTAGACTGGGAAAATAATTTCTCGAATCCGCATGATTGTAGCTAGCTGAAATTAAACCTCGCCAGGCACGCAGTTCCCCTATTGTTTCTGATAGTGATTGCACTATCACGGGTACTGATTCATTTCAAATTGACGCCCAACGTGGAGCTCCTTCAAGGGCTATTGATCACTCCAGTGATACCCTGGAGGAGTCCCTTCATAATTTCAAACACTTAAACATTTATTTCTGAAAATCTTCTTCTAAATTAACTTTTGCCTTATTGATTAAAATTAATATATTAAGAGTCTGAAGACATGGAACGCAAACTTCCAGTCCAAATGTGCTAGAGCGAAGCTATTCTGAAAAGTGTTTGGACTATTCTCGATGGGCAACTGGCGTCCCCACGGCTCGAGCTAAACCACATTTTTTATTTTCTATTAATGCAAGGGTAAGAATAATTCTTCGGAATTATTCTGAATGGACTTTACAGACCCGCAGTTCCTATTACAGTTATGGTTTCTTGGTGATACCATGCATGCTGGCGGTGGCCAAGATGCCATGCTATTAATTGTTGGTGGGTTATGGTGTTTACACCATTCCCATCTTTCCCTGGTTATCTGGTTAGGCTTTGGGTTTGTGGTGTCATTAGGACTCTTCACTCGCTAACCCTCTATAACGTTAGAATCCTTCTCCCTTGAGTGTTAGCATCTTATGACGTGGATTGGTCAATTCGCACCAGATGATGATGAGGAGGTTCTTCCAAGACAGCCTGAACAATTGTCAAGAGAAGATTTTGCTCAGTTTTTCATGCTGTTAGGTGGTTGATTCAATCCTCGTCATAGCATCCTCTCCTACGTGGTGGTCGTATATATAGCCTGGTTGGGCAGTATCTGGCTAGACTTTTGGTGCAGAGGATTTGGTCTCTAATTATTTTGCCGATATTCGCTTGCCTTTGGTAAAATACAACTATCCTGTACATCAACTGTTCCACCCCTAGTCCCCCCTTTTAACGTAGCTAAATTAAAATTTTTTTTATAAAAATTTTTAGAAATTTTTTTTCTAAATTGTAGATTGGACCAAACGGTAGGCATCATCGGGCTAGGACAGCTTATAAAGAACTGGAGAGTCTCAAATGAACCCTTCTTTCCAAATCATAGAACTATTATGTTTGAACTAGACAGTACGAAAAAGGAATTACCCTCGGTTGGGAACACTAGGAACCCAAGGTGGAACTCATCTTTAGGAGAACCTTAAATAAGGTTTATATTTGGTAACAGTAAGAGGGACAGTTAAGCAACATGCTGCGCTAAAACAAGTTGCAGTGGAGGTAAACCTGACACTCAACACGTCGTTCGAACTACGCTGCGCATTGGTAATGTAAATTAGCAGATGGATGCGTTTTGGAGGAGCAAGGATTTGTCAAAATTAAAAACAGAAGTACAAAGAGTACTACACTAGGGGGCTCAGCCTAGAGAAAAATTATCTTCCGTTTTATTAAAGATTAATTCGATTTATAAATCTGTGAATTTCTTAAAATGTTACCTTCAGATTTAAAAGCGTTTAAGAAAATGTCAGTCGATTCGAAAAAAACGCTATAAATCATTTTTAATAATTCTATAAATAAACAAGTAAACAAAACGGATGAACATGTTAACGCGATTAATTCCATAATAATTTTTCTAATACGAATAACCATAATGCTTACAGATCATGTTTTGGTTTAATGAATTTTTATTGAAAATATTTGAAGAGTTCTTATCAATTTTATTTTTTCTTACTCATATTCGATTAATGTCCAAGTTATGACAGTCTGTCATTGAACAAACAACCATCTCCTTAACGATAAGACGTATGAAATTTCTGTTTTTTCCGTAATGTTTTCTTGTTGTAAATTCTATAATACAAAGAAAAAAAAACATATTTGTCAATGGTATCGCATATATGTGCTCTTATACTTCATTAATTTCCAGTACGACAATGATATAGAAAAAAAGGGAACAAACGTAGACGTTGGATAATTTGGTTTGTTTTTCTTCGTATTATTATTTTTACTCTTAAAACTCAACATTTATCGTTTGGTTTGGTTTGTCTTTTGTTAATATACCCCTTGTTGTTTATATAAGAATAAGAAGTGGAACGATTCGCTAACTGCCAAGGTGGGTTATAATATTATAAAAATATTATTATATTATTATCTCCTTGTTGTTGTTATTTAATGTTTACAAAGAAATTGATCGAAAGATTAGTTGAAATAAAAACAATTAATTTCAGTTTAACAACAACTAGACAAATAAAAAATCTAAAGTAGAGCGAATAAGAGCCAGATGAAGAAAATTATAAGAAAATTAACTTTTTCTGTTTTCTTAATTTTTCTTTTTGTTTTTTTATTGTTCAACAATAATTGTGTTAAGTTTATTTGTAATTTTTTTGATTCTTTTAGGAATAAGAAACAATCAGGTAGTAAATTTTGTTAATTATTTTTGTTCTACAATAATTAGATTGTTGAATTGTTTTTGATTTTAGGGAAGAGATTTATTTGGGGGATGATTTTTTTATGTGGTTTTGTTTTACGCGTTTTAAAATTATTTATTGTGGTTTTATTTTTATTAGGGAATTAACCAATTGTTGGTTATACCATGGTACGTTATTTGGTGTGACTGAAAGCTTTAACATTATTCATACCCGATATCCTCCTAAATGTCTAACATGACATGTAAATGATGCGTCCCTCCCTACAGCAACTGAAATATTAACTATGGGCTCAGCAAAATCTGGTTGAAATGCAAATATACCTGAAAGGAAAAAAAATTCAAACTTAATTAACTTTAAACATATATTGATTTATTTCATTAATCTCTGAATTGCCAGAAGCTGTGTAATTTGTGATGTTTAACAAAGATGATAAAAATTTCAAAACGTGAAATTCGGAGAACATAAAAACAAAAATATATTACAAACAAATCAATGAACAAAAGTTATTATGTAACAATAAAAAATTGTGTAATTTAAAAGAAACAAAAAAATATAGGAACAATATGTGCTCCTAACATTATTTTTCTTAAGAGTGATTTTGTCTCGCTTCATAATCTCGATAAAAAAATATATATATAAAAACTACTTGTTTTATTTACAGTGATTGAAAAGAATAAAATAAATAAACGAAAAAAAAAACAAACTTACATGGAAAATATGAAAAATGTACGAAACATAACATGTCATAAATACGTGCTGTTCTCAACTTAAATTTTAACAACTCGTATAATACACAATATAAATGGAAATGATTTATTGCTGAAAACTTAACACTCTGGACTTACAATTACGAGAATGAGTAATACCAATATTTGTTATTATGTTTATTGTAATTTGTTTTCATCGTTTTGCGTTAAAAGCTCAAGAATAACGTGTAAGTATGAATTTAGCTCAAGCGGAGATTAACCTTTGAGTTCAATTCGATGCTGAATCGTACCTAAGTATGAAATCTTAATTTTTTTACAAAATTAGCTGTTTTAATTTTAATTTCTTTCTTAATGATAGATATATACTAAATTGAATTTTATCAAGTAAAGAGCGCTCTAGTAAAGTGCACAGCACTCTTTGATAGTTGTATTTCTTGTTTTCGATGGAAATCGATCTGTTCTTACTATATGTAGCTTGAGAGATTTGATGGACCGCGAATGTTCACCAGTAGGCCGTGTACGCAAAATCTCCAGTTGCTAGCTCGATTTGTGCGGGGTTCTTCGGACCAAAATATTTCTAAAATAAACGGTTGCGCATAACTAACTTCGCTCAGGTTCGTTAGACGGGTGCACTGCCATGCCATGCCACATCCCCTTACCGCCTTCCTCCCTCCCCTAAATTATAACTACGTTAGCATCTCATTTGAATTAAAATCCAAAATCAATTATAATAAAACAATAAAACTCAAATTCAAAATAGATTACTATAAGTAAATTAAAACCAACAATAACTTGAAATATGAAGAATAAGCATAATCAATGAAATTTCGTCCTGGATAGCCAGACCAATTACCCTGGCCTTGAAGCATTTATAAAAGGTCAAAAATACACAGGTAGCCACCCCATCCTGGGATTGGAAACCCATTTTTTCTAAATTTGTTAAATAAAATGTGTTGTGTAGGAGTAGGAATCACAATATTTGTCACAATAACACATTTAAACCTTTTAAAACCTAAGTCCTACAACAACATGCGTCCTGAGGTGTTGATATTTTTGTTTTACATTTTTTTAAAGAACTTATAACTTAACAATAAATCCTATCATTTAATAAAATATAAAATTGGCCAATATTTCATGCTAAGATAAGAAACAAAAATAAAATAAGAAGTAAATGTTTTAACAAACTTGCAGGAACAAAACTAAAATGGCGTTGCCAATAATACAGGTAGTAACTTATTTCTTGATCATGTGTAATCAAATTACCAATGTGAAACACTCAAGTAGTCGTTATTTAATATTTTTTTAACATTTTTAACATTTTTTTTTAACATTATGTAAAATTGTATATTTTTGGGTATTCGTTTTAAGGATCGTTGTTACGAAGCTGTTGTCCACGTAATAATTCATCTGTTTGAAAAACGTTCTTTTGCATAAACGCGTTGTTCAATACAACTTATCGTCCTTATATTCATACATTTTCAACCCTTCTTGCAATGATTTTGTTTTCATCGATTGCTGTCTCATTTTTGATATGTTGTTGACTCATAATTTTTTTGAGATATATACATGTACATTTTGTAAATTTAAGACAGTTCATGAACATTTCAGAAGCTTGCGGTTTGAAATTTTAAAATGTTAAATTGATTATTTTTCAATTCAAAAAAAGTTCCTTATGAATTACTCTTATATTGTTTTTTTCTTTAAATCTAATTCACATATTTTTTTAAGTCAATAAACTAGTAAAATTTATAGTTTTAGTTAGATAATTTTAGTGAAATGAAGATAGTTAAATTGGTAGTAAAATTGGTTTTTGTACAGTCGTTAGTCAAATTTAGTAAAATTAAATTTTTTATAGTCGAATTGGTACAATTTTTTTTGTTGTTTTGTATATTAAAATAACAAAAAACATAGAAAAAATTATATATGTTTGTATCGTTAATGTAAGACAGTCGATCGGAATTATATGAAGGCGTCGATCGTAGTTGTTTTTTGGAGTTTTTTTGTTGTTGTAATTATTTAAACGTCTAAGTTAATTAATTTTTTTTTGAAATTCTCAAATCAAGTGTCATGTTAGTGAGTATAATAATTTTTTTCTTTAAATTTGCCTTGTTTTTATTAAATTTTAATGAGTTAATCGAAGAAAAGAAAGCTAATTGTTTTTCTTGTAAAAATGCCATTACGGTTTATTAGTTTAAGTGTTGTGAATTAAATAGTTGTACTACAATGGGTAAAAATGCTTGAGTATTTAATTGGAAAGAAACGACAGTTTGGCATTTACGTATAGGTGTAGATTAAAATATAAATTTTCCCGCGTTTGATAATTCCTAAAATTCTGAGTTTCGAGTTTAGTTGGGGTTTTCCTTTTTAGTATGCACACGTGTTTTTTGTTTAATATACAAAATTAGTGATTTCCATTAAAACTTCAGGCGTATAAAATCAATTATTTATCGTAATTTTCGTGATAAATTTAGCTACAAATCGGTGACATTAATTTTGGCTTATGGTAAAAAAGATAAATAAAACAGAATTGTACGTGGGGTTTATTTTATTTAGCGTATGGTTTTTTGTTGTGACACATTAAAAATAAAAATAAAACTTAAAATAGGTAGATTTTTTTTATGAAATCTACCTAAAACAAAATATGAATAGACACTAAATGAGCTTACAATCGATTTGATCGCGCGTCTTTTTGTTTAAAAGGAAAAAAAAATATTTGAACATTTGGTAGTACATTGTACTGTACATTGTAATGCCCAATGGGCAGTACATCAAAACTAACACAAAACATCAATACGTTGCCGGAAAATTATAACAGATCAAATATAACATAATATAGTGAAAAGATGATACCCTCAGCAAGCTACTCAAAAACCTCTTCATTTAGCGTTTCGAGAAAATATTACAAAATCACAAATTCATATTTCTTTCATAATTCCAAAAATATTGTAAAATTAAATAAAATCAAACTGTTTTCAAAATTCCAAAAATTTTCCAAAAATTAGAATAAAATCAAATATTTAAACTTTTTCTAAATTCCAATAATATTCCAAAAATTCTTAGAAATTCAAACTTTTCCAAAATTCTAAAAATATTGCAAAATTCATTACAAAAGCAAAAATTGAAACTTTTTTCAAAATCCCAAAAATTCTTACAAAATCAATAGTTAAAACTTTTTCCAAAATTCTAAAAATATTGCAAAAATTAATACAAAATCAAATATACAAACTTTTTTTAAAATTCCAAAAATATTTCAAAAACTATAACAAATTCAACAATTTCCATGTCCAATTTCATGTTCAATTACATTTACGTCATAAAAACAGCTAATTTTTTTTCCAAAAATTGGCTAAAAAATAAATTAAATCATTTCTTGACACACTTGACATTATTCTTTTGACAAACTTATAATGCCATAATTCTCTATAATAATAATAAAATTTCATGTCATACAAATAATTAATTTTATTTGTTTCCGAAAATTGAGTAAAAAAATCAATAAAAATCTGTCTTTTGACACACTTGACAACATTTTTTTGACAAACTGATAATGCCATAATTCTCAATAATAATAATAAAATTTCATTTCAAACAAATTATTAATTTTATTTTTTTCCAGAAAATTGGGTAAAAAAAAAATAAAAATCTTTCTTTTGACACACTTGACAACATTTTTTTGACAAACTTATAATGCAATAATCTAGATTTTGGTCTCACATACCAATCCCGACCATCAAAATTTCTCCAAATTCAATGTTCCTACTCGTAATCACTTAAAATGAAAGTTTTTTAAGCAAAAAAATGCAAATTTCCTTGTTTTGACACACTTGACGATTTTTTTGACACACTTCCGGTACAGTTATCGAACACATCGTCCTTTTAGCTCTTCGCATTGAGTAAACCTATTTATAGAAAAAACATTTTGTGATCCCAGCGGTTTTCTAGATTTTGTAGGTTGTGACGGGCGGACGGCCGGTCGGCCGACAGACAGACATACATTGTTTTTCTTGCTTTTTTAGAATCAGTAGGTCCTAAAACGTCGAGAAATGCCAGAAGAAGTGGGGGTAAGAATTTCACTTTTAGCTCATGAATGTAATACTTAGGTCTTTCAGACCGAAGTAATACGGAAATTTTGAAAATATACGATGATGATATAAAGTTGCTATTGGTAGAATGTATATAATAGGTACAGACTGTTTATTTGTGTTTCGTTTACTGAAGTCAAAGGAAAATTCGGCAAGAATAAGATATAAAACTTATGGACGTAAATGAATCTAGCTTTTTAATGGTTGCTAAATATAAATACCTGATGAACGCTGTAATTATTTGATACGAAATAGTTATTTACATATCGAGGGCTGAAAGTAGAAGATTACGCCTGCGGTTCATATTGAAGCCCGACGCGAAGCGAGGGCTTTTATTGAACCAAGGGCGTAATCTTCCTTTCAGCCTGAGTGTATGTACAACGTTTTACGCACAACAGCACAATTTAATTGTAGAATAAATCAATTTTTAAATTTTTTAAACTCGCTAGACATTTTAAAAATTATACTAAACATGCCATGATTTTCTCTATAAACTTCATACAATAATTTATTTGTTTATTCTAATTTTATGATTATGGTCCGGGCGGCAAAGTAGAAAAATACACTAATGTTTTATATAGCAACGGGCTTTTATTTTACGGGCGTTAAGTTCAACTTTCAGTCATGATAACTAGGATGTAAAATGTGTTTTACGATTCGTTTGTGTGTAAAAGTACTTTCTAAACCTTTTGTGTTATTATAATTTGATATTAGAAATAATTATAAATTCTAATCATTTGTGTAATTGTTGTTTATCACTTGTATTATTATTTGTTTGATTAATCTTATGCAACAATCGCCTGGATCTAAGGTGCAACAAAATTTGGGTTATTGTGGGAATTAGATATAATATTTAGGGCATAAGGGCATAAACCTTTATTTAATCTTTTTTAAATGTAATATTTGTAGTTATATTAGTGTGTGTGTCGTTAGACTCCCTGCTCTTTGTTTTCGCCTATTTAATTCCGTTTACACAGTCTTTTTTGTGTGCATATCTGATTACTTGTACTGAACTGTGGGAAATCGGTTCTCGTACACATATAGCTAAAACTCGCGAAACAAAACCTCGCTTGGCGTGCAGTCCTCCGATTACTTCCTGTTAGTGACACCAATAGCAAGTTCAGTGTTAATATTATCTTGTGGATTCATTACATCGTGTGAACACATTAATCAACACGATCACTAAACATCGACCATTTATTAAAATCACGATCGAACCAAAATCGACAGATTCTGAGATCATCAGATCAAGAGATTATCAGATCATCAGACCATTGGATCATCAGATCATCAGATCATTTGATCTTCAGATCTTCAGATCATCAGATCATCAGATCATCAGATCATCAGATCAACAGATCATCAGATCATCAGATCATCAGATCATCAGATCATCAGATCATCAGATCATCAGATCATCAGATCATCAGATCATCAGATCATCAAATCACCAGATCATCAGGTCATCAGATCATCAGATCATCAAATCATCAGATCATCAGGTCATCAGATCATCAGATAATTAGTTCATCAGATCATCACTGTTCAAACCGATGTTCCTTCCATATTAAAAATATTTTTCGCTATATTTTACAAAATTCTAAAATATTGATCCATCAAAAATTGCCATTTAAGGTGAAAATAACTTGTCAACCCATAATCATGTTGCAAAGACTGGGCAAATAAACAAAACCGGAAAACAATTGCGTTTTCACTTTTAAAAATCCTACCTTAAATATCTGACTTATATTATTAGTCAGCAGGCCCTCACCCCTTTCATTTGATCATTACCACATATTTTATTTTTCGTGAGCTGCCGCTCCGTGACGAGTCCGACATCTTTTTTATATTCAATTTTCTTCGATTTGGCCACATTTTCGTTCGGCAACATCCGAAGCCTTTTTATTATTGGAGAGTAGAAATTTGTTTTAGAAAATGAGGGTAGCAAAAATTTGTCTGCTATTGTCAAGTCCGACAACCCTAACATGCCAAAATATCAATTGTCGAATTCGACAATAGCAGACAAATTTTTGCCAAATGTTTTTTTAAACTTGCCAAGTTTGATACATGTGCAAAAATATTTCAATACTGGTTAATAGATGGCTCTGAATCTATCCAATTATTGTTTTTGAGGAACAGCAAATATCCAAAATTAGAACAATTGTGCATACGTTCCTGATGATTATCACATCACAATAATGCTATTCTCTTGGCATGAAACCAAAACAACATCTCACTTATCATAATATCTTACTTGTCAACAAAACATAAAAGCAAATTAATAAAAAGCTTCTGTTTTTATGCAAACGAAAAGCCGAGCGGTCCAAAAGAACAGGATGACAATTTTATATAATATTGAAAGCATTTAGGAGCAGACATTTCCAGATATTAATGTACTGCTTTAAGATCAAAACAAACAATTTCATAAAGTAAGTTGAAAACAATGTGCAAAGTGATAACAATAGTAGGTTACAGCGGAATCAATTGAAAACAAAATTTTAAAGTAATTATTAAAAACTTATAGCGAACCTCTAACAATTAATTATTGGACCAAATTTGATTGAAACACCAAAATAATTGATTATTTTCAATGCAACTTTTTCATGTCTATAAGAAGTAATACAACTGTTCAAAATATTACTGCAGTGATTTTTGATTGCTTAAAAATTGATAAGATTCAATTCCATGACTTGCAGTTCACAGGTGGTGTTGGCGTCGCAATTTTTACAATTATCATTTGGATTGTCTGATTAGAAAAGTTTTTAAAAATATATTTGTTTTGGTAAGAACCACTTACTGTTAAGTTTGATTTTTACACATTTTAATTAAAACAAACTCAGACTGTATATATTTCAACAATGAAAATGCTTTGTATGTCATTTTCTTAATATACATTGCAAAATGATTATATTCAATGATATTATTACATCTTGAGTTGTACTCATTGTTGAAAACATGGATAAATATAACATAGGAAACAAATTTTTGCTTATTCCAAAATTTATGGGAGTTGTCTTTTCAGAACATATAATACTACTCCACGTGACATGAATTTATAGAAATAAATTAAAAAATGGTTTTCCATTTAGCTTGTTCATTTGTAATTAGAAATGTATATGAAGATACAATCAATAAATAAAACCTTGGTAGATTTCAACATTTAAATCAGAATTTACATTATGCGAATTCAGAGAATCAGTGACATGAACTGTTAATTAATAATACTGTATGTTCGTTTCATTAATTATGCGCCTCAAGCAATTTGCCAAATGTTTATTAAACAATTTTCGGTGATAAAATCCATTATTGACATAGATTTAAATTAACGGTAATGTTTGGAGAACTTGTAGACAGCGATAATGTAGTTAATTATTCTATATAACATGTAATTCGAATTTTTTGTTAAAAATTGGTGGTTTCGACAAATTTCTTTTGTCACAATTGGTGGGGATGTCCAACACCTGAGAAATATCTGGTGAATCGTATAAAAAAGTCTTAAGAAATTGTTAAAAGATCAAATATAGTAAGTGCTTTTCATTAAATAATTTTAAACTCTTTCGAAAGCTGATATCTCGGCGCTTCGGTAGCCCTATTTCCATTTGCTTAAGAGTAAAGTGGTTGATCAAATGTCTTATTTTTAATTTATATTTGACCATATGACTAAAAATTTAAAAATATATATAAATACCCACAAAAAACGAATAAAATTAAATATTTAATCAAAATCCTTTAACATATTAATTTATTGTATTTTAAAACTTTAATAAGAAAAAGTAAAGCAAAACTTTTAATATTTAAAAAGTGAAACAATTACGAAAATGTCAAAGATACACAGATGTGTTCCAAATGATAAAAGCAAAACGTGTTTTATATAATTTTATGTCTTTCTATTCACATTTCTTATGAAATTGTTATTTATATTAAATTTTTCGTGTTAAAATAAATTCATTATCATATCCAAAGCTTTTTCCTCTCCATTGTTAAAAATTTATTATTGATTATAATTAAAATTTGAGGTGAAAATTTATGAATAAGCGTTAACACTCAACCAAATAATGATTATATTATATTAGAACTACAAAGTCAAACAGCAACAGGTTAATCGAATAAAAGCTTAACAATATCAATTTGAATATAGTGAAATCAGACGAAATTTCCAAAAAATAAAATTATGGTTTAAATGCAAAAATTATCGATCGATATCTTACAGCTTTTAAAAAGTTCTGTAAATTGTATTTCCACTTTTTGTACTCGTTTTAGTTTGCAAATTATTTATTATTAAAGTTGCTGGGAGTTTCTTGGAACGTTACCAAAATATTTTTGACAATTTAATTTTGTGTGCAACAATATAATTAAGATTAAATTATCATAAATCCTTAGATGGTATTGCCAACTGATTGTAAAATTTAAATATGTGTTCATTTGTATAGTGGAATTTATTTCATTGAGTTATTTTTAATTTAGTTAGAATCATTAAATTTGGTTTAGTTATTGTCAAAATTAACTAAAACTATTGAGTTGTTTGAAGCGATATGAATCGATATATATGATTCATCAGCAAAACTTGTACTGCACTAAGGACGTTTGGCATAATGGACTACATGCCAGTTCATTAAAAATCATAGCTTAAAAGCCAAAAATCTGCCAATTGACGAGGTTTAATAAGAAGGTAATTTAATTCGACGTTCGTTTATTCGACATCAATTTTGACGGTCTTTAATTGGATGATTATAGTGTGAATTGTTTCAGTTGCCGCGAATTTGGAAATTTTGGGACTTGGCATGAAAAGATTTACTTTGTTAATTTATGTTAACAAATTGTATCCAAGAATTGTGGTTCAAATAAATTTATAATTCCTTAGTTTTCTGATTAACGTTTTGTTACTAACTTTTATTTCAGTGCCATGCGCGCTAGTTGGTGACTGATCTTCTACCAGGTCGATAAACTTATGGTAGATTTTACCAATTTGGAAGCGAAGTGATCTAATGTCCTTAATTCTACTTTCGCTTATCATTTAAAATATAAACACAATGCCTAAAAGTTCAACTTGATCTAAAAATTGATTGAATTGTTAAAACTCGTAAGGACTAGAGACGATACAAAAAATTCAATAGCTTAATCAATAAATAGAAGTGGGTGGCGTAATCAACCTAAAAGGATTCGGCCAAGATATGTGTGCGAATACTACAAATACTACCCGATGCTATACAATTTAAATTACAGCAAAAAATTATTTGCGAAAGAACTTTTTTAGTGAATGTAATGAAACAAACACAAAAATCCACGGGCACGTTGAATAATTAATTATAGTGATTTAAAAAAATTATTGTATTTGTTTCATATATTTTGTTTGCCTTCTTTCATGTCGGTTTACCGATATTTAAATTTATTTTTTATAAGATTAAGTAAATTATGGAAAATTAATATGATTTTTTAGATGTAAGTTATATATTTATAATTTTTTGTTTTTGATTTTTTTTTCATTTAAATTGTATCATTAAAAATTTACAAAAAGTGGACGCATTCTGTGCAAATGCAATCACACACATTCATTTCAAATTTACAACTTAAAAATACGACTGCTTGCTTCATTTGTCGCATTGACTTTATCAAAAATATTAGTCTAGGAAAGATTGATAACTTATTAGAAAATCCTAGTCATAAAAGTCACCCATCAAATATTTTTGTATTAATAGCCGAAAGTTCTATGCACATTTTCTATACATGTTTGCACGATTCATAAATGTTAAATTAAAACAAATGTGTATATCACGTTAGCACTGAAATACTTTTAAAACTTTATCTAAATTTAAAATATACACAAGAAAATTAAAAAAAAAACTTAATAATTAGTAAAATAAAAAGTGCACGAAATGTGCATATATTTTGGGGTGGAAACCAGACTTTTCATTTAGATTTTTTCTACCATTCTCCTTGCGCATGTTTTCATTTTATCTCATACAGCGTTCTAAAAAACGCTGTTAGTACTAATTTTTTGTTGACTTTGATACTGAAAATATTTTTTTCTACCACCCAACTTAAAAAATCTACTTTCGATGTTTGTTCATTGCATCGAAAATTTCTTTTTCGTCACCAGTGATAAAAAAACCTATACAAATTACTTTCGTACCTAGTGACGAAAGTAGTTTTTTAAAAGCCATCTATTTTCTAATTTCTAATTAAGAGAATCAATTAATAAGAGAATCATTTTTAAGTTAAGAGAATCAATTAATTGAATGAAATAATTTTTTAGTGTTAATTTGTCTTTCTTGGAAAGATGACGATAATTAATTTTAGAATTATTTACGGACAATTTACATTAAAAATGTAAAAATAATATAATAGTTAACTATATAAGATTCACATATTCTTTTTAAATAGTATGGTAACAAACAGTTGGTGTTAAGATGTTTAAAAAAAATGATTTCACCTATTTATTTAAGAAAAACGAAAAAAAATATTTATTTACATAAAATATTTTACGTTGTTTTAAAATATAACAGGAATTTACGTAACGTCATCCCCATAAAAAACTAAATCAAAACTGTTTTTATTGTAGACTTGACTTTGTATATTAGAAAACCGTCTTTAGTTATAAGCCTACTAGACGCGAAATGCAAGAAACAATAAACCTTTAAAGATGTGTTATTTAATTATTTTAGGGACTTTATAGACCAAATAGAATAAAATTATAGAATTTCGTAGTGTAAATAGAATAAATATATGTATATGTATACAGTTGACGATTTTTTGTACGAAAGGACAATCAGGCTTGTAACTAAAGACGGTTTTATTTATAACATAGAAATTGGATAATTTATTCATATTGAGTCATCTATATTTTAATAGCAGAAATATAAATTTAAAAATTTTGTTTGGATGCTGATATGTTTTAAAATTTGAATTGTATGTAATTTTAAATGAAAATGCTTAATAATTAATAATAATTTTTAAAAAAGTAGTAGAAAAAGTACAGTTTTCTACTCGCCGAAAATCATATTTTGAATCTCGCGACCATTACCAACCTCGGCTATCGCCTCGGCTGATAAACTGTCCTCTTGCTTCAAAATATGTTGTTTTCGGCATCGTTACTATTTTTCCAACGGTTGGTTTGATGCCTCTCTTTTGAACAAAATTGTTTTTTACCAGTCTGTTTGCGACTTTTATAATGTTCGTTATTCGTTCAACGTTCATGATCGTTGTTAATTTCTATTTTGGTACGCATGTATACGGATTTCGGGCAGCGGGCGACAGGAAATGTCACGTTTTCACAATACACACCATGATTATTTATAAATTTTTAGTTTTTTCTATTTTTTAAATAAAAATTTTAAATAAAATTGTCTAAAATAATTTTTTTAAATAAAAAATTTAAGAAAATTAAAGAAAATCTAAAATTATGTTTTTTTCTATTTCATTTAAAATTTCAGGACCGCACGAGTGGGGAGTTTCCTCCTCAACGACAACCAGTAACTACACCGACACAACACTAACATGTCGGCTAGTGCGAAACCACTCCATATAATTTAATGTAAATTCAATCCCACCGGGATCGTTATCGTGTCCGTGTCGTGTATGATGAAAACGCTCATCATCTTAGCATCGGCATGGATAGATTTCGAAAAGCTTCGGCGTTTATCATTAAATACTCTAATTAAAAACCTCTGTAAATCTCAATTATCTGCGGCATCGAATATGGAAAATAGTCGTTAACGTATAACCACACGTTTAGCTTGAATGAATTTGGGTTCAGTTTCAAACCCTTTAAAAAAGGATATTGAAAACCTGACTTTTGATCTATATTTTGTTTACCAATATGTTTAATGATTTTATCATAATAATACTCCCTGGGCCTAATCCAATTTCATGTGATGATTACCACCTATTTTACACTTCGTGAGACGAATGTCCTTGACGAGTCCGAAAACTTATGTTCAGCCATTTTCCTCGATTCAGCAATTTGTTTTTCACTATGTATTGGAAATTTGTTTTAGAACACGAGGGTAACCTTGTCCGACTAAAATGTGTCTGGTATTGTCGAGTCCGACAACCCAAACATGGCAAAATGTCAATTGTCGGACTCGACAATTGCAGACAAATTTTAGTCGAACAAGGTTACCTTCGTGTTTTAAAATAAATTTAGATCCTATAGTTAAAAAGAAAAATTATGGAAGAAAATTTACAAGATTGCGGGCAATCGGAATTTTTGGACCTTGCCGAACGAAAAAGTGGATGAATTGAGAAAAATGGCTGAACAAACGTTTTCGGGCTCGTCAAGGACACACGCCTCACGAAGTACAAAATATGTGGTAATCATCACATGAAATCGTCGTGGGCCCAGGGACTATAACTATAAGAGTCGTTGTTAGTGTTAATTTTTTGCTGGCTCCGATATGATAAAGAAATTTTTTCCAAAGCCTAGACTAGGGTAGACTACGGAATACCTAACTTTTTTTTCAAGATTTTTGATCAATATTTGTTTACAATTCTGTTTGCGGATTTTATCATTCAGATATGATACTAAGAATTGTTTTGAATTTCTGAGCGCTCTAACAAGAAAAACAGTATGCCGATTTTTAAGGTATACCCTGTGCATCGGCATTGGTAGGCTTGAACATTTTTATCTCCACTTATAGAAATTCGATTTATCATTTAAATGACCTTACATTTCAGGACTTCAAACCCTTTAAAAATAGAGTGGCGTGAACCTAACTTTTAATCTTGATTTAAATAAAAAGTGTTGTGCTATAGGGTTTACAATATGTGTCACAACAACAAATAAATACCTTTTAAGTCGTAGGTCCCACAACAACTTGCGCTCTAATGGGGCTTTTTTTAAACCTCTGCGGATTGAAACCACCTGCGACTATGGTGTTCCGGAAAACTATTCCATTTGTTTGCAGTTCGGACAAAGAAGTCTTTCTGCGATCTGCCAGTATGACAGCGTGGGATCTCGACCGTTTGACTGGTTGCGGTAGCCGATTGCCGAGTGGAACGGGGGTAAGAATAAGTTTGAAGCATGGTGCTGCTGATTTCATGTGAGCATTGTTGTTGACGATATTTGTAAAAAACAACGAGGTCAGTAACAGTGCCACGATGTTGTAGGGAACCAAATTTTGATCTCAAACCTCGATCACCCACAATTTGTATAGCACGCTTTTGAACAGAGTCCAAGAGGGCCGAGATGGAAACAGAAGCAGCATCCCAAACTTGACAACAGTACTCCATACAGGGACGAATATAGAACTTATAAAAATGGATTGAAACATTTTTTGCATCTATTTAGGAGGCCGAGTTTTCTAGACGCGCTTTTTACCATCGCCATTACATGATCGTTCCAGAGTAGGTCATTTAAAACTGTGACACCCAATAAACGGATGTTTTTCCATTCACCTATTGGTTCATCACACAAACTGAATAAAATATCTTTGGGGAACTCGGTCTTTGATCTGGAAACAATCAACAGCTGTGTTTTGGTAGAGTTGAAATTGACCAGGTTTCGGTCACCCCAATCGGCGACTTTTTTTAGGTCTTTATTCACGTTTATAGCAGCGTCTCTCTGGGCGGGATTAATTTGTTCGTGCATTTTACCTTTTGATGGAAGGGGCACGAACTACTTGTGCAGAGTACTATCATCTGCAAAACAATTTATTGGGTTGCTGGTGATTTTCAGCAATTCGTTGATATAAATCAAAAATAGGGTTGGGGACAATACTGAGCCTTGAGGTATTGAGGAATGAAGAAACTTTGTGAGTTTCAATGTTTTGTTGACTCTGATAGGAAAAATACATTTTTTTTAAGGGTGGGGTTCTGTCTGATAACAACCTGATCAGTTAAAACACACTCGACCGCAATATAGCTTGTTCCATTTTGGACTGAGCTATTCCAATGGGTTTCAACCAGTATGATCATCAACATGAGTCACATTACACCTTGATTTGATCCATATGCTAATCATTTAGCGTAACCGCTCCACATCTAAACTCTTAATTAAAAACCATCACCAATCAAGCAGTGTCATGTTTCGTAACAACCTTAGTTGTAAAATAAGAATATAATAAAATAAGAAAAGAAATAATCTTAAAAGTTTTGTATTGAATTATGCTTGAAAATTTTTTGCCCTAGTTTTATTTTAATTTAACCCAATGAAATTCTCTAAAATGCAATGACATCATTCAATTTCACCAATAAAATTTGAATTATAATAATAACAAATAGTTATACGTCTGCCCTGCCCTACTGCGATATTAAAAATTATCAAATAATTTTTGAAATAATTCAAAGATATCGCAATAGGCCAACGTATAATTCATAAAAAGTATATAATAAAATGAAAAATGGCAAAAAATTTTATAAACGATAACGTTCGTTTATAAATTTTCATAATTTTTTGGAAAATTCCTCAAGCAAGTGGCATTGATAATAGTCCACGGCCTCGTGCTTTTATCAATATACTTCCAATATACTATCAATATACTTACAATATAATTATCACCGCCGTTGTGAAATTATTACTGATAATAGCACGAGGCCGTAGGCCGAGGGCTATAATCAATACCACTTGCTTGAGAAATTTTTCAAAAAATTATGAGAATTTATCACCGGCCGAGGGGAATTCGTTTAGAAAATTTCCTGCCATTTTTTATTTCTTTATATATATTTTTTATGCGATATCAGTGAATTATTTTTAAAATTATTTGATAACTTATAGCTGGACCCGGCCACGCGTTGCAGCGGCTCAGTCTGGTTAAATATATGAAATAAAGAAAACATAACACATGCGTTTCTAATATATTTAATTTCATAATGCTTGAGGGCATACAATGTTTTTTATTGTCTGTGCAGATATAGAGATTGTCTGGTTTGCCGACTCTAGAACACGCAATATAAAATTGTCCATATGTGAGAAACAATCGGTATCTAGATCTAAACCACACACAATGCTTGGCTCTGATCTTTGATTAGGAAATACTTTTTTAACCAATTCCTCTTTTGACGACACTAAATTGCAGAAGTTTTGAGGCAATAAAATTCGTCCTGAGGTTAGATCAACCGGTACCTTTCTGTCAGAAATGGATGTGAGAATAACTCAGCTGATTAATCGTTTTGAAGCAGGACATGTATATTTGTAGCTAATTTTAACATTTTTACGTGTCGCCACAAAGAAGAGTATTTCAGGCAAGCATTTATTTCATTTGCTGGTGTTAATCAAGGAACTACAGGTAATGTTTGTCTGTAATCTCCTGCGATTTTTGGTGCGCCATTGTGCATTCATCCCATATAATAAGTTTACATTCCTGCAATATTTTTCCCATTCGTGATTCTTTGGAAATGGTGCGTGTTGGAGTTTCAATAAATTGAATGTTCAATGGCAATTTCAAAGCGAAATAAGCAGTTTTTCCACCTGGTAGCAATATCGCAGCTATACCGGACGACACAAGAGGTACAGCTTTGTCATTTTGTTATCGAATTGTTGCTAGAATTAGTCCAATTAGGAACGGTTTGCCAGTTCCTCCTGGCGCATCCAAGAAAAAGATTCCTCCAACCCCATTATTAACCTTATGCATTAGTTGATCGTAAATGGCTTTTTGTTCAAGCGTTAGCTTTGGAATATTTGAATGCACATACGACAAAAGATCATTCGTGTTGTAATTTTGTTCACGAAGCAATTCTACATCGTACGAAGATGGCTGACCCTAACTCTGTGAGAGATGAAGGAGATCAAGTGGTCAATATGATTGTAAACAAAGCACGTACTTGATTTGGATGTGACGTGTTGCACGCGTCAATAATGCATACATCCCAGAGACAGTTGTTCTCCAAAAACTTCAAAGCTTGACATACACTGCAGTAAGTGTTATGTGTAACGAGTAACGCCGTTGACAACTCTCAATCGCTGAAAAGACGTAGAACCGGGCATCTTTATCGATAACATGCGAAGAAAGAAGCATTTATCTTGATTTTGATGCACGGTGTTCAGTCTGCCTATCGTTGTTTCTTTGAATATGCCAGAGTGTTCTTCGACTCGCTCTCCTCGTTTAATAAAAGTGAACGTGCAATCAAGATTTCTTAATTTACTGATTTATTTTTATTGGGAGAAATATGTAGCAAAAAAAATCTATTTTGTTCATGGAGGACATTTGTATAGTAAATGAGGACGGAGGACATTCTTGCTCCAAAGTAGGACAGTCCTACCGAAAGGAGGATACGTGGCAACTCTTTTGATTAATAAATTAGATAAAATAATCTATGGACTGATCACTAATCGATTATATTAAGCATGTAGTGAAACGCCATAAAATTGAGTGAATTGAGAATAAAATAGGTGAAACACTTGCACTTGATGACGTCTACGTGATGAAACACATACAGCTATTAAAAAAAAGTATATAAAAACCCGCATGTATTTGAATGGAACATTGTGTTCGAATTTCAAAGAAATCTGTCCAGTATTTTAGGATATTACCTATTTTGAACAAACGAACATTTACATTTTTATTTATATAGAAGATAGAAGATTGAAGATAGAAGATAGAAGATAGAAGATTCATTGATATCGCAGTAGGCCAGACGTATAATTATTTGTTATAAGTATAACTCAAATGTGATTGGTTAGAATGATGTCCTTACATTTCCCAAGGGCGGTGATAATTCGAAATAATTTTTTGCCGAATTTTTCGAAAGCAAGTATATTGATAATAGCACAAGGTCGTAAGCTATTATCTATGCCATACTTGCTTGAGGAATTTTCCAAAAATTATGAGAATTTAACACCGGCCGAGGGAAATTCGTTTAGAAATTTTTTGCCATTTTTGATTTCATTGTATTTTTTATGTTTTACGCATTATATGAGGATTGTTTTTAGCCTATTCTTGATCAATCTATCTTGGTGTTAAACAAAATTAACTTTATCAAAAATTGGAAATAATCAAACAACAAGAAAAATATTATGAATGGCAAATGCAATATCTTCAATATAAAAATTATTTTGCAGGAAAGAAATTGGACTTATATTTTACAGAATTTCTTTGGCTTTAATTGAAATAAAATTAAAGCAAACAATTTTCAATTAAAACAAACTCGATTTTTTTTTTGGACTCTTATCATTTTCTTGCATAACAGTTATTTGCAGTTTTATTTCATCGACAACCTCTGCAACAACATTAAGAAATGCGAGCGATCAACAGTAACAACAGATATTTATCTGTTGGGGTCGTCAAAGTCCCTTTCCTTTGCACCTTTGCTAAGACCTCTACTTTAAACTTATTGCGTGCATTTCAGCATTTATAGATGAGTGAACTGAGGATAAGATTTACCAAACTCACAAACTGAGACTGGTCGGAACCAACTCAAAGTGCAAAGTACTCAAGTGCAAGATTACTTGTGGTAATCCTGACCTCTTACAGCTGATCGTTACAAAGCTACTAGATATCACCCAATGTCAAGTAACAACCCACTACATATGCTTGAAACCATAAATATTTTTAAAAATATATTAATTGAAATATTTGTATTTAAGCAATTACTTCGGTCTGAAAGACCTAAGTATTACATTCATGAGCCAAAAGTGAAATGCTTACCCCCAATTTTTTTGGCATTTCTCGACGTTTTAGGACCTACTGATTCTAACAAAGCAAAAAAAAAATGTATGTCTGTCTGCCGGCCGGCCGTCATTACCTACGCTTCAGGGAAAACCACTGGAGGGATTTCAAATTTTTTTTTCTATAAATAGGTATACTCAAGGGACAGGTCCGCAAGGACGCTGTGTTCGATTGCTGTACCGGCAGGGTGTCAAAAAATCATTAAGTGTGTCAAAAATAGCAAATTTTCATATTTTTATCTCTCATAAATTTTCATATTCTTATTGCATTAAAAGTTTATCAAAAAAATGTTGTAAAGTGTGTCAAAAGAAAGATTTTTATTTATTTTTTTAATCAATTTTTTGGAAACAAATAAAATTAATTATTTGTATGACATGAAATTTTATTATTATTATAGAGAATTATGGCATTATAAGTTTGTTAAAAAAATAATATCAAGTGTGTCAAGAAATGATTTAATTTATTTTTTAGCCAATTTTTTGGAAAAAAAAAATTAGCTGTTTTTATGACGTAAATGTAATTGAACATGAAATAGCACATGGGAATTGTTGAATTTGTTATAGTTTTTGAAATATTTTTGAAATTTTGAAAAAAGCTTAAATTTTTGATTTTGTAATAATTTTTTGAAATATTTTTAGAATTTTGGGAAAAGTTTTAATTTTTGATTTTGTTATAAATTTTGCAATATTTTTAAAATTTTGAAAAAAAAATTGAATTTTTGAATTTTATATACATATTCAGAATTTTGAAAAAGTTTCAATTTTTGATTTTGTAATAATTTTTGGAATATTTTTAGAATTCTGAAAAAGTTTGATTTTATTTAATTTTTACAATATTTTTGGAATATTGAAAGAAATATGAATTTGTGATTTTGTAATATTTTCTCGAAACGCTAAATGGAGAGGTTTTTTGAGTAGTTTGCTGATTGCATCATCTTTTCACTAAATTATGTTAATTTATGATCTGTTATAATTTTCCGGCAACGTATTGATGTTTCGTGTTAGTTTTGTAATAAATTTCTAAACAGAGTTATAAAAAAATACTTCTCCTATAACAAAGGCTTATGTTTGATATACATCGCTGCCCGAAACTAAAAACCATGTCTTCATAAAAGTTTTATGCCGAAAACTATATCAAAATCCTTAACCCAGACCGAAGTCTTGATATCTCAGAGCTGTGAGATTTCAGCCCCTCCCCCATATTTTACTGTTATTATTATAAATGGTGAATTTCAATCACCAATCGAACACACCAATATCATAATTTTGAATCACACTGTATCTCAAAATAGAGAGAATCATATTTATGTACGGCAAAAATTATTTTTACTAATAGGGGAAAAACTCGTGAAATCAGCAAAAAACATGCTATTTTGGAAATGAGGTTTTAATTTTGTATATTTAGGGTATATTTTAGGTATATTTCATTGACATCAATAAAAAAAAATTTTATGCGTTTTTAGTTTTTTTTTACCCAGTCTTAAAAATTTAAAAAATACGCATTTCTAGAAAATCGAATTTGAATTTTTACCGTTATTTTTCTAAAAGAAAGTGTTCAAGGTCATATAATGTGAATTATTATTTTGATTAGCTCTATTCAATACCTACATTTTGAGCTATATAACAATAAAATCAGTACAGTAGTTTAGACTGTAGAGCCATTTCAATACACCGGGGTCGAGCAATTTTTTGATTTTCAACACCCTGTATCTTAAGACAGGGTTAAAAAAAAACTAAATTCCAATACCTAAATATACAAAATTAAAACCTCATTTCCAGACCTTGCTGATTGCACATGTTTTTCACCAATAATAACACATTCCATACTAAACGGGTTACATTCCATGGAAAGGAACGAAGCTTTTAGCAATGAAGGTCTGTGATCTCTATATGATATACATCTGGTAAAGATTTCAAATTCTGGTCATAGACATTGTATCGAATAGGCATATCGAAAAGTAGTAAATTAGCTAGTCACACAGCTTCGGCGTCAATGTATCAACGCCCAATTGAGGGACACAGAAGGTTGTAAGGTATCTAAGATGGTCGTTCGAGAGGAGAGCCGCTAGACCACCGAAATTCTTTTATGTCTGACCCCTTCAGACTGTAGACTAAAGTTGGGACTACTAACAGGCCATCATAATGTAAATAAACATAAGATGAGTCTTATAGCAGGAAATTATCCAACAGCCTGCTTCTGTCCTGAAAAGGATGAAACGGTCCCTCACATTGTGGACCAGACATTTGACTAAATCAGGGCGCCAAAGCGGCATGTTTTTAATAAACATTTGTACTATCTAGTAGATAGGTATGTTACAACAATACATAAAAATCTTTTAAGACAAAGATTTCACAACAACGAACGTTCTGAAGTGTTGAAGGAAGCACTTTTGTTTCTAAACTTTAGTAGGTAAATAATCATGAAATTATTATTTCGAAATATCATCGCCTCAGTGGCATAGCGGATAGTATAGCGTATATGCCAAAGGTCTTCAGCTCTTGAATATGAGAATGGAATAAAGACCTTAGCAGTCTGCATGTTATAGTCGTCTAACCAAAAAAATTTATTTTTGTCATTAAAAGTAACATTTTAAAACATTTTTGTATGGCATCTATTAGTTGACGCTCCTTAAGCACATTTTCTTTCAATTGTTAATCCATGTTTAGATGTGAAACTCCACAAAGCAATAAATATCACAAAGACATAAATTTATCGTTTCTGTTGTAGCTTTTAACTCATTTTGATCTTGATTTACACTTACAACATTTTGACAACTATCCTACAAAAAGTTTGATGATATTTTCTTTTATCATTCGTTTTCCCACAAATTTTCCTTATGTTGACAACTATAATTTATTTAACAACAAAAATGAGATGTCTCAATTCCAAAAACACAAGAATTAAAATAAAAAAAAAATAAAACAAGAACAATTAAAAATAATTTAAATTTTATAATTGATTGTCTCTTGTTTTATATAAAATTTTACATTTTATTATATTTAAATTTTTGTTTTTAACTTGGTTTTTACATTTAAATTCTGTATTTAATTATTTTATTTCATCTTTCGTCATAGAACAACAATTTTAATAGAATAAATAAAATAAATAAAAAAATAATAAATAATAAAACACAAAAATTAATGAAAAATAAACGTATAATTGAAGTGTTTTTGTGATGAAACGAGTCTGGTGAATAATAATTTTTTTTAAACGCGTGACTGATAAAAAACAGAACAATTTGAAATTAAAAAGAATTAAATAAAAATGTTAATTAATTTCAATATGGAAAACAAGAAAAACGAAATAAAAAATAAAATTAAATAATAAATGAAAAGTTAAAGAAAATCATTGGTGAAACATTGTTTTCGTTCAATTTTTTTTCTTCTCTTATAGAACAACTATTGGAAAACTGTTGGAAAACAATGACGTTGATGAATTTTAATTGAATTTTGTTAAGGAAAAATGGTAAATCTGTTTTGATGAAAATTCAACATAGTTTTTGAATTTTGTTTTATTAATTAGATCGATAATCATGTTGGGATTTTATATAAAAAATAAGGGTCGACTAAGTTAAGTCTAAGCTCATTTAAATAATCAGAGGAACGTGATTTGAGTTTTTCCTCAGCAGGAATTAGATTGATTTCTTACTTGTTTGCATTAACAAGGTGGTTGATGTTTTTGGGGGATATTTTAAGTGGTCTATATTTGGTAACGCATATAATAATGCATATGATGCATATAAATGCATGTAAAAATATAATTGATCATTCTGTTTTTGTTGAAAATACAAGCTTAAAACATCTTTTGCCAGTACATATTTTTCAAATATTGGTATACTGATTAGGACGACTATTCAAACACTAAAATATGCATATATTCTCTACCTATGCAAACAACAAAAAAATGAAAAATGACTTTGAATTCCAAAATTCTAGTGAATTCCAATAGTTACTTAAACCTTAATCACCAATATCGAAAAGAAATCAGAGCTTATATTTTCATATGAACATATGGGACCTATACCAAAGCTCCATCCTGAAACCTTGAGTTTGCGCCACAAGCCCACCTATCCAGCCTTGTTCAACCAAACACTTTTTAAATTTTTAAATTTGGATCACGCGATTAAGTAGGTCAGAAAAGTTTTAAATCCAATCGATAGGAATCAACATCAAACAAAGACCGATGCCATCACTTTTTCGTGGCTAGACTACATATATATATATACTTTTATCATAATTTTGTAGAATTTCAGCATGATTTGATGTTGCTATTGGTGAAATTCGTTTTAGGGTCATTATTTTTTATTACTTCAATTTATCAACTAAAACCAAGGCCGTAAACCTTTAAATCAACCTTGCTTCTATACCAGAGAATCAAAAGAGTTATGTAGAGCTTAGGTTGCTTTCGGTCAATGTTGATACCCTCGTGTGCAAGTGTGTTGGATACGAAAGTTGTTCGGAGTTCGTAACTTTTTGGTGCATATGAAACAAAATGTTTGGGAGCTATTGTAGACAGTAAGCTCTTGTTTTCTAAACACGTGTATAATATACAAAAAACTTTGTTGTGCTGGTGAAACAAGTTGGATAGTTCAGCTATCCTAAGGTGGATGCATAAGTATAGGATAGTAAACCACCCATCACCTACGAAACAGTCGTTAGGAACAGAAGAGCGCAGCTTGAATCCTAAAAGTTAGTTAGCAAAGAAACAGACACTCACCCTTTATCTGGAGCATATATCGGAGTTAATGAGAATATGTGCTTCTGTGTCGTTGGAGATGTTGTTAAGACAAATCCTTTATCACTTTCAGGGCCAGAGCATAACAAAAGAAACAATGCCCGTATGGAGGGATTAGTTTTGATTTGTAAATTTTTGTATTTTTGATCTACGGGGATGACAACCTCACGTACTGCTACCCCTGCTAATGATATACGAGTTTACTCGTTTGGGCTCTGCGTAAGGGCTTTAGTCACTAAGGAAGACAAGCAACCCCATTTTAGTTTTGTGCCTGCAAATTTTATAAAAAATTTGATCCTTGTTGTTTAGTTATCTCTTTTTTAAGAAAAATATCAAAAATAAAAAACAAAAAATAAAAAAACAAACATATGCATCCATCAACAACTTAGAACGCATTTTGTTGTGGGACCGTAGTCTTATAAGGATTTTTATGTATCTAATCAGACCAGTGGCCCTCAGGGTTCACTGGTCTGATTTGTAATGGGTAATATTGCGGCTTGAGATTTTCCAAGCAAAAAGTCGTAGTTTTTAATTGAATAAGAAATTAATTGAAATTTTTAGGCCGATGTCGTAAATTTTTCAACAGCAAACAGAGTCTTTTAGTTCATAAGTCATTTATACATCCCAGCATGGAGCACTGTTCTAACACTTGGGATGGACCATACTTGAGTAGTCTAAATTGCCTTCATTCAGTACAGCAAAATGCTATTAAACACATTGGCAACTCAATTCTTACAAACGAGCTTGATTCCTTGCAACATAGAATAAAAGAATTTAAAGATTTTCTATAAATACATTATGGTTGAATGAACTTCTGCAGGGATCAAGTCGATTTTACCTGAATTACCAAATATCACCCGTCACTTTGGATTTCCGAGTCATTTTTTATAGTTTATTATAATTAACACTAAACATGTCTTACTTTCCATAAAAAAGGGAGAAGAAGATCGGCAAATGGTTATTTTGTCAATTGATAAAAGACGCGCAGGGTTCTAAAAATATGTGAAGCATTAAATCATAACAGGAAACAACATTAATTGATCCCGCTGTGTATTCTCAAATGCCTAAAAGAGCTGGGATCGGTGGGGTTGCTAAAACTGGGCACTTACTGAGGCGTAATTAGGTGTTGTGCCATCTTTTTCATCGCTGTATATTACATGACCATTTTACATTCTTATCGAATCTTATCTTATGTGATGATTAAAGTACACATAACTTATACTTTTATTTTGAAAATAAAGTTTTATGTGTTCTGAAAAATATACTGTCAGGGATATTATACAGTCCTTCTGTTCTTAAAACCGTTCTCTAGTCCCATTTCCTATAACCATTTCTTAGTTCAATTTGCATCGTCATTTCAGTTGGTTCATCCGTTCCACAGCAGAGGTTTTCTGCAGGATACAAATTTTTTCACCGTTGCAATAGTTTAGCTTTTTGATATTCTCTCAACCCCTTACATCCAAGAATCAAAAATCGAATAAAATTGGTTCTTCCTCATTCCTTATCATTCCTCATCCTTATATTCCTAAAGAAAACACTACTTTCTTTAATTCTGGCTTGATTAAGTGTTTATTGATTCTTCTTATACAATCTGATTAGTTCCTTCATATCCATACGATGTCTGATATAAGGAAGACGCATGTAGATGAACGCCCGTGTTTGTGCTCGATATGCCACAAGGAGCTTACAACAACACAAACTATAGTGGAGACCTCTTGTCAACACCTTTTGTACGAGACCTGTGTGATGGACTAAGTTGACAAGCCCTGTGCGTTTAAAATGAATATGTCGTGTACCAACTGCTAGGAGCGGTAAGACGATCTAATTTAAGAAATTTCAGAAATCCGTCAACTGCAGTTATTTCAAAGTCTACCACGCACGCAAATCTCGATAGGTCGTAGAAATACAGCTACAAATGCAGGTTTCATCAAACACTAAAGAAAACAATGCAAGCTGGTGACAACAACTTTATAATTCAAAACAACAGGCGAATGTCACCTACGATATACTTGTTCGCTAGTCATGTTAAAAAAAATACAGAAAAAGCCGTCGATTATTAAAAAAATCCTGTTTTGTCGTCTTCAGTATCGGTCAATAATCATCCCCGTTCCTATACTGAAGTCGAAATTCTTGGTATAAATTGAACAGTCAGTATATTTGCTATGGAAATCTTGAAAACACTTGAAGTTCTCACTCTTTCTCATAAGCACATCAACACCACAGATGGGAAAGGTCAACCAATCCATGGGTATTTTTCCACCAACGTATCCTCTAAACGGAATTGCGAAAAATTTTGAGTTGATGTTCCAATCCCTTGTCCAGAATTTATATATGGGTATCGACTTCTTCAAACTTTTTAATTTATATCAACCATCATTACAACGGTTTGCAATAGGATCAAATATTCCTTCATTATCCAGTTTGACAACAAGAACAGCAAAGGTTGAAAGATGTTATCCAACTCCTGCCGTCCGTATTGAACCTGGGACTGGGAAAAACTGATTTATTGGAACACAACATCGATACCGATGACGTGCGTCTAAAAAAACTGTGAAATTGTTCTATATCTCTGGCCGTTGAGATGTTTATGGGTGAGGAGTTGGATCGTATGTTGTCTTTATGCATAACAAAAAATTGAACAAGTTCCTGGAGTAGTCCGGTAATCCAAGGTAGAAAGCTATGTAAGAGAAGGCTATGTCTAAATTCGCTTAAGTGAATACATTTACCTGACCATTAGCGTACTCTCTGCCACAGATAGACGGATTTTAAAGTCGGGTTCCCAAATCACAGTTCATGCATGATGCCACATGCCTAGTTGAAACTATCCTATTGAATAGCTAGTTGTAAGAAGCTCGTTTGTTGCACGCAAAGATGATTATGATTCTAAACATTACAGAATTTTATGAAAAATTAACACAAACAAACAATGGAAAGCTTAAGAACAGACTGGATTTTTTATAAGCGGTCGAATGTTTTTAAATATTAGTACACTGCTTTATACTGTGGATAAAAAAATTGAAATAAAGCTGTTTAAAACGAACTAATAAGAAATAGTAGTGTAATCTGGAATCGTTGAAAACTAATTTTCAGAGAGAAGTTTAACTTGTAAGTGTAACTTTTATATGTTAAAATACTTTGTCAAATTGTAAATAAATTTCGAATAAATTTAAATTGTTGTAACTAGAGTCGTTTAGTTCCGCACCGTTTAAAATTCCTTCAAAGTTGTTTGACCTATAATCCAGGGAATCGAAATATATGCAAATATGTAGCCACAAAATTTTGACACTTTCATTTGACATTCAAAAAGGGTGATTAATACAAAAATAATTTCTTCGAGCTAGACGTTTATATTGCGGGTTTTAAATATTTCTTTCGTTGCGCTCTCAGTTTAATAATTACCAAAAATGGCAAATGAAAGAATATCAAAGAATAGTAGATTGTATTACTAGTGCGTATGCGTTTTCCAAACAAGAGTTAGTTTGCAATAACTCGCGTGTAACCCTTGCTAGCGGTTGGGGTAATTGTGTGTTGTGAAAAAAATCAATCACAATGACATCACTGACACAGTTGGTTTCACTGCATGCACAGTATATTATTATTTCTTTTAGGGAAACAAGTTGTGTTGTTGCTTGTATATTTTTTTATGGAAACGGTGCTAAATCATATTTTTTTTGAGGGAAACAAGTTGTGAAAAAAGTGACAGAATGACATTCAGTTTTTTATTGTGATGACGAGGGTATTGGAAATTACGTTTGGTTGGTTGTGTTTGGAAAGGTTTATGGAGCGGTGAATGAGTGGTGGGATGGGTGAGAGTTTATGGTTGGAGAACAATTCAGAAGAGAGCTGTAGGTGAGTCGATGTGATGAACTGAGTGAACAAGCAAAAGTCAGAAAGTTGTTGGAGTTGGAGACGTACACATCAGAAGTAGTATTGACAACTGTATATTATTGGTGGCTTTATTTTTAATTGTGTGTGTGATTAAACCTAAATGCATAAAGGCAGAATTATTTTATATTAGTGTAACAGTGTAATTAATGTCTGATGGCGAGTCGGCCACTGTTTTTTTTTTGTTTTCTTTTTAGAAGCCGTATGGTTTGGGCGTGGTACGCTGATTAATTGATGCACATATACATCAAAACACCATCATACGTCACATCCGGAATATAATGGGCATCCGTTTTATAGGCCGTATCGAATGTTTGATCTATTACAATACTTGCCTATGGTGCTGACATCATATACAAATACACCTGTAAAGTCATACGTTTCACCACATGTTTTTCTATATATGTGCCAATTACTCATCTGTTGAGCTGATTTGATATTAATTCGTAACGTCAAACGTCGCATCAAGAATTTATATACATCATTTGATGGTTTATTATGCCGATTTGATCTTCATCAGTGAAGTCTAACGTCTTGTCCAGATATTTTATATACATCATTTAATGGTTTATAGTACCGATTCGATATGCATCAGTAAAGTCTAACGTCTTATACAGATATTTTATATGCATCAGATATTTTATATACATCATTTAATGGTTTATTATGCCGATTGGATATTCATCAGTTAAGTCTAACATCTTGTCCAGATATTTTATAAACATCATTTAATGGTTTATAGTGCCGATCCAATATTCATCAGTAAAGTTTAACGTCCTATCCAGATATTTTATATACATCATTTAAGTCTAACGTCATGTTCAGATAATTTATATACATCATTTAATGGTTTATTATGCCGATTTGATAATCATCAGTAAAGTCTAACGTCATGTCCAGATAATTTATATACATCACTTTATAGTTCATTATGCCGATTTGATATTCATCAGTGAAGTCTAACGTCTTGTCCAGATATTTTATATACATCATTTAATGGTTTATAGTGCCAATTCGATATTCATCAGTAAAGTTTAACGTCCTATCCGGATATTTTATATACATCATTTAATGGTTTATTATGCCGATTTGATAATCATCAGTAAAGTCTAACGTCATGTTCAGATAATTTATATACATCATTTAATTGTTTGTTATGCCGATACGATATTCATCAGTGAAGTCTAACGCCTTGTCCAGATATTTTATATACATCATTTAATGGTTTATAGTATCGATTCGATATTCATCAATATTATATATACATCAATTGATGATTTATTGTACCGCTTTGTTTGTCATCAGTAAAGTCTAACGTCTTGTCCAGATTTTTTACATACATCAAGTAAAGATTTATTGCACCGATTTGATATTCATAAGTAAAGCTTAACGTCTCATCCAAATATTTTGATATATATATCGATTAATGGTTCATTGTGCTGATTGGATATTCATCTCGCTGATTATAAATTACTTAGCTCCCCATCGAGATCTAGAAAGGGTTCGTAAATATAATATATTTGGGCTATTATTTTGAAAACGTACATTTTTTTGTTGATTTTTAAATTTTTGATTTTTAAAAAATCTGAAATTTTGATATATTGTTGGCATTGACAAAAGGAAAAAAGTAATTTCTGCTTTTATTTTTTGTGTACTCTGAATCGGAGTTATGCGCGGTTGAATTTTGAGGCTTTTTCACGTAGTTTTTGGTAATGGTGGCAATGTTTTGTGAATAGGTGCCACAAATTTCATCCGACTTACGTATATTTTTGCAAGTAAAAAGGAAAATAATTGAATAATTGAAATAAGTAAGTTTAAAATTAATAACTTTTCTCTTTTCCGCTAGGCGGCGCGTGAAACCTTGGTTTACTTCAAAGCTCATATCTCAAAAAGTAGGCTTTTTTTTTTTGTTTTTCACAAATTTTAAAGTAAACATATGCAGCTATGAAATTGAGAAATAAAAAGTCAGCAATTCAATATGGATTTTTTCTTACGATTTTTTAAAGTTTGGTATATGAAAAATTCACATGTGTTTTTTTATTAAGTTAATAATCCTGTACTAAATGTGGATCTAATAAATTAAACATTTCATATTTTAACACCTGCAATAAATTTGTACCATTTTCTGTGCGGTTAAATGGTTAAAAACTTATTAAAAATTAATTTAAGTTAAGTGGTAAAATAAAGGAATTTAAATTATTAAAAGGGTGTGTAAAATGTTTATTCATTTTAAAAAATGTCTATTCAGCCCCTTTTTCCTAATTAAAATCTCATTAGAGGCTCATAATTTTAACATTTAAAATTTCTAATGACGCCCACAAACGGTTTTTGACCAAATTATACTTGCATCCAATCAAAATATATTAAATTGTACCTACCTAATTTTACCTGATTCTACCTATGTCAAAACTATTTCAAGGGTATATATATATTGATTGGATTGCTTTATAATCAATTATATTCCAAAATATTTAGAAGACATAACGTATAGAAAAGATAATAATAGAAATGCCTTTCAAATTGTGCTGTAACTTGTACGGTCTCAAAAATCATCAGCGGACATCAAAAAATGTGAAACTGGTCACACCAGCTGTTATTCAAAAAGCTGCGACCCTAAATTTTACTTTGCGTGATGACCAGTTTATATGTGAAACATGTCGCACTTATATCTATAAAAATAAGGTAAATTTAATTATTTTATTAAAAAAAATGAATAAAAATTCATATGCAACTAATATTTTCTATACAGCAGCTTTCATGTTCGGAAACTATCGATAGTGAAATTATTTCTATAAATCAGGATGTTGAAAATGTTCCAACGAACGAAAATATTCAAATACCTCCAGCATCTTTAGATCCATCACCAGTTTCGGTTGATACTATATCTCCACCAGTTCCTGAACTACTTAATGACATTTTAGAAGATATTAACAATGTTCTTGGAAGGTTAGCCGAATCTCCTATCAAACAAAATCATATTACAACAGGAAGTTATAAAAAAATTGCAAGTGTCACATCGGCAATAAGTCAAAGAATATTTCAAGTAGATTCAGCTAAAGTGTTATCACCAAACGAGGAATGTGAATATACATCATGGCTTATGAACCTTAAAAAGGAGTTTAAAGATGCCAGCTGTAAATCAAAACAAGTGTTTTTGTTGACAACTCTACCACGTAAATTTTGGTCAAATCAACGTATCCAGGATGAATTTAATGCATCAAGACGACTGGTAGAATTCACCATGGATCTGTTGGAAACAGTAGGTCCTTACAGTTGGCCTCAAAGCAAACAAGTGCACAGTTTGTCACAAAATATAGTAAAACAAATTCAAACATACTTCTTATCAGAGGAAATTAGTAGAACAATGCCTGGCCTTAAAGATGTTGTTACTATTACAGAAGGATCGACAAAAATTAAGAAATCAAAGCGGTTGGTGTTATGAACCCTCACCGACATCTACGAAATGTTCTTGGAAGAAAACAAAGAACTCAAGGATTCCACTGTTTTTTACCGGATAACACTACACCCGATAAAATAATTGCCAAAATGTTTTCTTTTTCTGATGATCATAAATATTTCAATTTAAAGGCAAAAAAAATATATAAATTAATTTTTTAATGTATTTATTTATAATATTGATAAAATTTTAATGTTTATAGGAAAAATATTTTTTTAATGTTTTTTTCTAATGTTCGTGTTGGTGATGTTGAAATTATAACAAAATCTTCGATCATTGAGATCTCCAATTCTTATTCTGAATTAAAACCTGTTTCTCAATCACAAATACACAAAAATGGTTCAAATTTATTGCAGGTGTTGAAATATGAAATGTTTAATTTATTAGATCCACATTTAGTACAGGATTATTAACTTAATAAAAAAACACATGTGAATTTTTCATATACCAAACTTTAAAAAATCGTAAGAAAAAATCCATATTGAATTGCTGACTTTTTATTTCTCGATTTCATAGCTGCATATGTTTACTTTAAAATTTGTGAAAAACAAAAAAAAAAAAAAGCCTACTTTTTGAGATATGAGCTTTGAAGTAAACCAAGGTTTTACGCGCCGCCTAGCGGAAAAGAGAAAAGTTATTAATTTTAAACTTACTTATTTCAATTATTCAATTATTTTCCTTTTTACTTGCAAAAATATACGTAAGTCGGATGAAATTTGTGGCACCTATTCACAAAACATTGCCACCATTACCAAAAACTACGTGAAAAAGCCTCAAAATTCAACCGCGCATAACTCCGATTCAGAGTACACAAAAAATAAAAGCAGAAATTACTTTTTTCCTTTCGTCAATACCAACAAAATATCAAAATTTCAGATTTTTAAAAAATAGTTGTTTTTTTTTCGATGTACGTTTTCAAAATAATAGCCCATTTATGATAAGCAATTTTTTTGTGTAATTCTTTTTCTTTGAATATTTCTGCCTTGGATATTATTAAATATATGTATGACGAATTGGAATGTTTTGAATTTTCATATTGTTCTTAAACAATCGTGTGAAATGTGTTAGTTTTTTGTGAAGGATGTGGTGAGGATGGCAGAGCGATCGACGCGGGTTACCAGGATGAATGCTATGTGATGTATCGGTGCTGAGTCGACCCTGTTCCACCGACTAGAGATCTACCGGAAATGTGCTCAGCACAATGGTTGTAACACGATCATTACACGAGTTTGGAAAACGCTTTCGCACTAGTACTACACTCTATATTTTGAGAGTTATAAACAAATTTAAGATTTTTAAATAATTAAATTGCGTCATCTTCGTTGTAATAGTTGTAAATTATAAGAACAAAACTACCGGTAAAAAATAAACATATGATTCCAACTACCGGGTTTATAAGAAACAACATAGTATTCCAACTAAGCTGTCAAAATTATAAACTTTGAAAACCCAAATTAATTGTTTTTTCTTTTAATTCCAAAGATGCAATGTGTTTAAGCTGTTTTTACTATATGGTAAGTTATTTAAATTATTATTTTGATATTTTAGTGCTATAAAAATATTATATATAGGATAGATTTCAGACTAATTTAACTACAAATCTCACATGCAGGCGGCGTACGTGCCAGGCTTACAAAATATTTTGTGGTCATATGTGCGGAAAAGTAGTTTCTTCTGTTATTCTATTCTAGTACAAAATTGAATATTAATTTTTATGCATGTGTTACAAAAAAGATATTGCGACGCAGTTTAAACGTTAAAAAATCCGAGTTGAAATCATTTCACGTAGTTCCAGAAGTTGAAATGTTTTGAAATGAAAATTTTAAGTTTTGAATATTTTGTGTTGCTCACACTTAAATTTCATATTAATCAGTTTGTTGGAATTGAACTCAAAAGCCTATTTACAAGAAAGACACAGTGAAACAGATAATATGTACATTGGTTCTCAGTTTCTTATTAGACAAAGTAGCACATTCCAAAATAAATAAATCAACATCAATAAAGATTTAAGCTCTTCTCTGTTAATTATATTTAAAATATAATTTAACTTAAAAATCGGGAGCAAACTCCACTAATTAATAAATAAAATTAGGTAGTCAGAATTTCAAACGTTTAAATTTCGAATTGAAAAACTAAATTTCACTTATTTACTGTAAATTATGAAAAAAAAATTAAGAGATAAAAGCTAAAACGAAAAAAATTATAAATTAAAGCACATTATGCTTTTTTGTTTGTTCTTCAAACAGCAAATTTAATTTTAATCTAATTTACTTAAATTACGAGAACTTAAAGAATTAATTTTTTTTGTTCAGATATCTTCTTTTTAATTCCAAAGAAATAAGATATACGATTTTATTTTATATATAACACGAAATATTTAAAAAATGTGAATGTTATAGAAATCTTATTGAAGGAGTTTCTAATTTTTATGGAATTTAATTACTAAATGATTTTTCTTTTTTTTAGATGATATCGCACATCAAACCTACACTAGACACAACCTTGAAAATACGAATATCAAATTTTTTTTACAAGGTAACGTCTATCTGAACCAAAAACCGTATTAAAACACTCAAACCATTTCGTTTGTATGAACGGTAAGGAATATAAAGTAAACGAGAAGTCTTTCGTTTTAATTTATTTTCTCATAATAAACGAATAAATGTGTAAATTTTCTTTTTTCCACTGAAAACAACAAATAAGAATGCGACGACCTCATTAACATTTTGTTCTTAAATTGTGATCGTATTAAAAGCTCCCTTGCAATTTCCATTATTAAAACATTTTAGATTTCTGATGTATTTAGTGTTGAAATTGTATCTCTGACATTTTTAGAATTTATAAGGGACTTAAACGGATTGTTTACATTCCAGAGAGTTTGAGAGGAAATCATATTGAATTGTTTTTGGAAATATTAGACGTCTACTAACTATTATTATTACTTATTAAACAATACATGAATAAGGTCATACTGCTAATGACATGACTTTACAACATTATTGTTAGGACAGACATACGTATCAAACAGATATACTTAAAAGTAAATAAAATGTAAACAAAAACAAATTTTAAGAAACATTTTGAGACTTTAACAATTCGAAAACATTACAAATTAAATAAATCTAAAAATTCACTGAAATCTTTATAATTTTAATGATAGTTTTGAGAGTAACATAGCTTTACCACATTATACATTATATAGTAAATTGTAAGTTCAACAATGCAATATACAAAAGGATAAATTAATCCCAATTGGAGCATTGAAAGTCTTTATTTTCAGTTACAGAAGAAGAAAAACTTAGTTTTATGTTAGATTCATACATGTAAACTTTTCGGAAAAAATATCTGGAGATACACGAATAAACACATGTTCACCTCGCATCGCATTCAGAGGAAAAATTATAAATTGTTGCAATTTATTTATTGATTGATTGATTGATTGATTGGACTGTAGGACCAAGCACTAGGCGAGACTCCCGGATTACGGCCGGGCCACTTCTTACAGTCGTTTTACATATAACAAATAGGTAAGGATAGGTAGGTAATTGTAAGTTAGGAGTGAACGACCCGGTTACAGACACCTGGCAAATCGTATCTAGCTACTACTGGTAGGAGACAATCACAAGGAAAATCACTTATACATATAATCTGCAATCGCCAATCAGCAATCCCGTATCTAAAATTTCTCGCCTGCAATCTCCAGTCGGAAACCTGTTATTCATGTAATTTATTAGTATAATAGGATGATGACTAAATTGTAGTCCTCTGCACTCTCCAATCTGAATTCATGTTATTATATTTATGGTTAAAATTATTTATGGTTATTTATGGTTAAAAACATTTATATTATGTACATA